>MU834802.1:0-44147 GCA_029204225.1 Diphasiastrum complanatum
ATTTAAGCTGGCTGAGAAAGTAGTCAATGTAGCATACTTGTGTGCCCTATCTTAGTTAGGTTTGAGGTAAAAAAAATTTCATTTCTTATCTATCGAGAAGTCGATTGCAAATATTGACAACGTGTCTACTCTATTACATGCTTTGTTTGAAGGATGATATCAAGCATGTTAGAAGTTTGGAGGATAGCAAATTCAATTTATTATTAACTCACTCAATTAGATTCAACTCTGTTCTCTTGTTAGTTACATAGTTTGATGACTTGCCTTCGGTACTTGAGGTTGCAATGGCTTAGTGACGAGGAACTGGAGCCTCTTTGTAAGAAGTTTGATACAAATATAGTACCAAATCACTTTCAATGTTTGAAGGATAATATCAAGCATAGTAAAAGTTGGCTCATTTTTATGTTCTCTTATTACATTAGTTGATGACTTGCTGGATGTACTCATAAGTTGCATTGCATACTTGGTGATGAAGAAAGGGAGCCTCTTTGTAAGAAGTTTGGTACAAATAGAATACCAAATTTTACTTTTCTACATGAGCCAAAAGCAAAAGCCTCCCTGTTCACATGTTGATCTGAGATCATTTCTCTTTAAATATCACCAAGTTACATCATAAAATTTTAAATGTCTCAGAGGAGTTTTTCAAGTCTAATTTTTGACATTTTATATTGGAGAGAGAAGAATAACAGTGCCAAGTATTTGAAAAGAACCTGATGCAGGTTATTCATGTTCACATGAAGGTTGTACTATGTAGTAAGATATCTTCGAATGAAGATAACAACGTGTTATGTCTTGCAGGCTTGGGCCTTTTTGTGCTTGCAGCTTAGTTGTGTATGATAAACTTTCTGCCATGCAAGTGTAAAACAACACAAAAGTGGAGTACCCAATTTTACCTTGTTGCCAAGCT
The DNA here is from genome assembly GCA_029204225.1 of Diphasiastrum complanatum. Classification (NCBI taxonomy): domain Eukaryota; kingdom Viridiplantae; phylum Streptophyta; class Lycopodiopsida; order Lycopodiales; family Lycopodiaceae; genus Diphasiastrum; species Diphasiastrum complanatum. The sequence goes on from MU834802.1 coordinate 908, forward strand.
CCCGTACTCCCGTGCTCGCATGTGCCAAACTCATGAACTGCTGTGCAAGATTCAAAACACAGTAGAGATTGCTAGCAGACTTTGCACTCTCCACCTATATATAAACTCTCCAGCCAAGAGGTACCTTTTGAGCTCAAGACCTCCATCTTTGAGCTTGATTCTATGTTGTAAGCACGATTCTACATCTTAAATTCTCCCTCCTAGCATAGCCAAATCAACTCAAGACTTCTTCATAGATCACAATCCTCATGGATGTACTTCTCCAAGGATGGAATTCTCTCAAGGTTTGACAACGCTTCCATAGCCTTGAGCCATCGACATTAAAGGCACTTACACTTTATTGAGTGACAAAGCCAAAATATATGTTTATTACCATGCAATAAGTTGAATTTGTCTTAACTTGCAAAAAAGTCTTTTAGAAAAACATATTAAATCAAGGGAAAAATAATGTAGTTGATGATATTGCAACAACATCCAAATCTTGACAAGAAATGAACTGAACTAACCTACAAGTGCATCTTAGGTACTAATGACTACTAGCAGTAAATTAGATACGGATTTTCCAATATCTAGCCTGATTTAAGCCTTTGAATGCATGCTACTAGAGCAAGTAAGTGTCCCAAATCAGGTTCAATTAGTAATCAACAATCAAGAGTGGAAAGTGTTTTTGAGAGAAAAATAGAAAGGAAACTGTTTTTTCATTCAATTGCACCATTTTGAATTTAATTTTCCTTTTTACCATGTTTTTATAACAATGAAATATTTAGTGTGTTAAAACATATCAATGCATGTTATTTTGTTATTGAAAGAGAACATTTGGTCGTCAATCAAGGTACTCATAGATCACTTAGTCCTAAATGACTAATATAAGGTCTACCATGTATCTCTTGTCGTAGATACGATTCAAAATTGTGAGTGAAGTGTGCTAGGTTTCATACACTAAGAATCACCACCATGTACCATATATTTATTTATCAACAAAAAAAAACTATTTTTTTAGAGATAAATTCATAAAGGTACAAAAGAAAAGTAGGATTGATGGTATTTCCCTCTAATCAAAACAAAAGAGGCCACTAATGGCCTTAACATTGGCACCTGTGTTGCAGCGGATCGCGATCCGTTGCAAAAACGATCCGGATCGTGCGATCCAAATCGCCAGCGACCCGGGACCAGAAACTCACGTTCCGGAACGCGGGTTGCATCTTTGATTGGCATTAAAGACTAAATCTAAATCTATCCTTTTGATTTAAAGGCTGGAGAGTTGAACTAGCGTTTTCACGAATCGCGAATTGTTGGTTGACGAATCGTGATTTGTTGGCGAATTGCGATTCGTCAAAGAATCGGTAGGTCCAGATTCGAATTAGAAAGAATTGGGATTGGAAATATTTTTGCTACAGCTCGGGCCTCGATTCAATCGAGGTTTTTTTTATGTCTTTTTGCGCCTCTTTCAAGGGGAGAACGTTGAGGAGATGGAGAAACGTAGGAAATGGCATTTATGGTGAATGTGCAATGTGCTAGAACTTAAGGTTAATCTTGATTGTTGAATGCATTTTGAAGGAGAGAAATTAGAATAGGGGTTAGAAGAAGTTAGAACTTAGGTGTTTACTAGTATTAGCCACTATTATTAGGTAATTGAAGGAGAGGCTAAAGCTTGGAGTTAGGAGAGTCTTGGAGAGAGAATAGGAGGAGGAGGAGGTGTGTGTGTGTGCGTGTGTGTGTGTTTAGGCAAGAGGTGTGTGTGTGAAATTGTGAATTTAGTTTTAGTTAGACTTTAGTAGAGTTGTTAGGACTCATGAGATGAGTATTAGAGTTAGAACGTAGGCAATCGAGGCAAGAGGAGTGTTAAAAGTTAGGAGAGTTAAGAGTTAGGAGTTGAAACTTGAGAGTTAGGAGTTGAGACTTTAGAGTTAGGAGTTGAGAGTTAGTCATGGTGAGACATAGAGATCCTATATGGGATCACGTCAGAGTTGCAGCGGGATACGGTAGCTCGGGCCCAAAATGTTGGATGTGCAATTATTGTCACGTGAGCTACATAGGTAGTCTAGTGTGTATTTGAGCACACCTTATTTGTTTGCGTGGCTATGAGATTGGAGCATGAACATTCACCTCTAGGTTTATCGAGCACGATTCAGAGAGAGGAGATCATTCCTCCGACGGTCACTGCATGTGAGCATCATACACTTGTTATATGATTATTTAAACTTATGGACCACATTTTGCCACCTCTTAATCCTATTGGACCATTGATCCATGCACCTCTAAATTCTTTTGGACCATTTTCAAGCAAACCTCAAATTCTATTGGACCACTCATGGTTCCACCTCTAAATCCTATTGGACCTCTTAAACTTCATCAAACAAAAGCATTACACTTGTCTACACTCTAATTGGCACAAGTTTGGCCTCCTACTCTATTTTGGCTCAATAGTGGCATTACAAGTGAAAATGGATAATTTGCCATCTATGCCAAATTTGACCCTATCAACATCCTACACCTAAATGCTTGACTATGAAATTCTATGAGACTCCTATATCAAACATTTTTATTTACTTTACAATTCTCCACACGCGGGAACATCCTCCACACATGTGAGATTCACTTACAAACTTCTATCATAAAAAAAATACCAAGCTAGATTTTTGCCAATTTCTCACACTTTGGTTTCTTGGTGACAAACCTCACCAAGAACTGTGCAGTATCAAGAACGTCTTTTCCCCAAGGCAGAACTAGACAAAAGCAAGACATGTATGAGTCATGAACAAAAGCAAAGAAATCTGGACCCTAGCTACAACTTACTAGGTCCAAGGAGCTGCTTATGACACTCACGACATGTAAAATCTTCAAACTTAAAGTTCAAGCAGTAAGTTTGTAACTACTGACTAGGATATACCTACGATGTTCTCAATCAGTAGGTTGATGTTGTGTGTAATGCATGGAGTCCAAAAGATAATCGGATAGTTCTCCATCACCAAATCTTCCATGGCTTTGCAATTTGCTGCATTGTTAGTAATGACTTGCACAACATTTTGAGGCCTCACCTCCTCGATTGCTTGTGCGATGTGTGAGTAGATATACTCACCTATAACATTAAACAAATTGCAACGAGCATTGAGACTACCATCAAAGATTCAGATTTTAATTGAGCAATGACTCATGAGCATCAAAAACTAAAATGATTAAAATTCTAATTACCAATGAGCATTGAGCGATGAAATCCAACAAATGTCATAAACTCTTTACTCACCTGAAACAATGGTGCCAGGTGTCGATGCGTCAATGGCTCTCAAAAACATGGTGCCCACATAGGAAGACACTAGAATATTAATTATATGTCACCTCCTGTGTCACTCCAACCATTAGTCATGATGGTGCACCCAAATTGTTTCCACAATTCACAAACGGGCTCCAATTCTTTGGTTACATCTTGAACCTCCCTCATCAAATGTGTGGGTGCGTAGGGACTCCATGCTAGGTCCGTGGTATGTGGCCCCTATCGCAGCAACACTCTATCATATCCTCCCAAGCAAGAGTCTTCACTAGATGGAAGGAGAAGTCACGATGGTAGAAGAGTCTTCTAATAGCCACATCTATCCTATGCTTATTGTCACCCCGAAATGACCGCACATAATACTCTCTATCAATAACACCTCTCCGTGGGGGTCTAGAAGTAGAGGGGCCAGCTACATCTACATGTGGTGTAGATGTGCCAGTGTCTGGCTCTGTCTCATCTTGACCGAGGTGGATGCATGAAGCCTAGCAATTGATCCTATTGCAACAACAAAGAAACATTTAATCAATATAGTCTACAAGTGACAATCACTATCATCATGCACATTGCAAAATTCAAAATTCAAAATCAAAATAGTTAAGCATAGTGGTAGCTCATGGATCTACTAGTATCATTGTACTCCTCATTTGGATCTAATTGATTTTGAGATTGAGTGGATTTTGAGTGTCATTGAATTTCTAGCTTTCTCTCTCTACCGGAGAGCTCATGATGGTTTTTCTCTCTCTACTCGAGGAGAGCAGCTTGTTTTTACTTAGAATACTTTTGGAACACTTCCCACACGTGTGAGTGAGAGTTGGAAGTGATTGAATGCATGTAGTAGTGTGTTTTTGCCATAGGATCTAAGATTGATCTTGAATCTCAATCTAGTCTTGATCTTGGTGCATCTACACACCTTAGGAGATCACAAGTACATGTTGTGGACAATCCACAAGTGTGAAATCAACAAAAGGTCCTCGCAATTTAGAGAGGGTTCAAGAATTTGGAGATCCTTAGACCGGCTCCCACAAGGGCTGAATTTTGAATCTTGATTTTTGATGATAGATGTCTCATTCTCAATGCTAGATTTTAGAATATGGGTTTGGATTTTAAGGTTTAAACTTTAGAAATTAGCAGCTAGAGCCTAGCTTAAGCCTTATCTGGATCTTGATTGTTGGCACTTGCTTTGAAGTTTGAACTTTGATGCATTGATGATTGTTCAAAATTTGTGAAATTTAACTTGTGCAATGTGTTTAGGTTTGCATTCATATTTATAGTCCTGGAACGGCTCCTAAAAGTAGACCACACCCTGGTTGTTTCTAATTTATGGGTAGAATGGAGCGGATTGATTGAGTCTTGATCTAGGAGATTTGAGAGCATCATTTTGGCATCAGACTTTTGGGACGAGGCAAGATTGATTGTTGTTGGGTTGTAGCCACTCCACACCATTCTATCTCTCACAAATAGAGAGGGGTCCCCCACGGGCCTCCTTGGCCCTTCTAAATTCTAATTTCTTTCATTTCAATTTTAAAAATCTAGTCTCAAATTTGAAGGTCGAACTTTCTCGGAATCAATGGCATTCATTTTTTAATTTACAAGATTCAAGAGATAAAGACAGATTGGGGAAGCAGATGGAACTAGTTTCATAGACCTTTACATGCAATTGCCCATGTGTTGCATCCTTTATGGAAGAAATCTGGTCTAGGGTAGTTCCATGACCATGAGCTTGAGGATGGGTGGTTTGAATACCTCCAATACTTTCATATTTAACGTTGATGATTCATGAACCATTTGTAATTTGTGAATTTGTGTCACTGTTCACATGTGATACAAATGAATGACTAGTTGTGGACATGTGAATTGTTTAAACTTTAGGTCAACCCTGATGAGACCAACATCACCAAGGTCTCTAATTTACCACCTGTGAAAATGTCAAAATTATGCTTGATCTAGGCCAATTTATGTACATATCATGTTTACACATGTGTGGAGAGTGTTCCCACGTGTGAATTAAATGCATCTACCATTTAGATTAGTCATCTAGTATGTACATATCATTTGATTAGAATTCTATTGGCTAAAATGGTCAAAATCTAGTTTTTTTTAGCTATATGCCACTTGGCACCTTTCTATTGGTAGAATGTGCAACATATTGAGAGTAGGATTGATCTCCCACTTGTAGAGGTCTGCTCACACATGTGGAAAGATCAGTAGAGGTCGAGTTTAGACTTGTAGATGATTTTTATCTAGGTTTCTATAATGTAGAAAATCACCCAAAATCAAGGAGGTGTCTTAAATCATGGAAGTCATGGACCATGTGCCAAGTTTGATGTGATTGATGGATACTTAGGTGACTAGGCACTCTCACACGTGCCAGATCAGTGACTCAGCAGCAGCTCGAGCTCTCCTTCTTGTATATATAGTGCCTCATTTGGCTGAACATGGAAGCTAAATCTTGGTTTTGGTGCATTTTTTGAGCAATCTCTCCATTTGTCTTGTGATTTTATGCATTGATTGGGTTCTAAGCTTAGTATACTTTATTCTCAGCTTGCTTTCCGTACTTTGACAGGTTTTCACATGTGTGAAACCAACAAGTACAAGTTTTGATCGATAATTATTGTTCTTGTTAGATTTCTTGATGTAGATGTGATCTAAATGCTATCTAATATTGTGTAGATTGATAGGTTGATCTAATCTAACACCCAAACACACTTGTGGATCTGATTTAGATCCATTCTTGGTCCTTTTTGCTGTACTTTGACATGGTATCAGAGCCAAGTACAAGTGCATTGAAGACATTGATCTAAACTATACCCAAATTGGTAGGTTTCTGGAAACAAGCTAATATTGAGGTAGCGAGTTTGAATGGATAGCTAGAACCATTATATTTGTACCAAATCTTGCTATGGGCTGCAGATGTACTTTCCACACGTGTGGAGTCGTACAGAACCTGTTTTGGTCAATAAAATTCAGTTTGATGCATTTTGAGCTTTATACACCCAATTTTGAGTCAATTTAGTGCATTTTTCAAGCTTTCACTTGCATTGTTTCTATTCCATTGATTTGTTCTCAGTTTAAATCAATCATATAGATGGATTAAAGCTTGTTTATAGTACATTGAAGTTGATTCTGTTTTTTGAGTGTACTTTGAAGTTGAGAGAGAAAGAGTGCTATAAACCAAAGATTAAGGAATGAATTTGCAAAGTTGAGATTGTAATCTATTGATCCATCATTCAAGATTTGTTCTAGAGTGGGAGGGTCGGGTCTATAAGCTTATTGTTTGCTGGAAGACACTACAGGTTCAGATCTCTAAGTGAAACCATCCAAGTTTCAAGTGCATTTATACTAATAATGGCATCAATGGGTGGCTTCTTACTTGAAGCTAGTGAAAGGCTTTCATTAACTAATTATGCCATTTGGAAAGTTTGAATGGAGTCATTATTAGTGCTTCATGATTTGTATGACATTGTTGTTGGAGTGGAAGAAGAACCTCAAGTAGCTCAAGATTTAGTAAAGTACAAGAAGAGATCTAGGTTGTTATTACATTGCTTGAAAATGAATGTAAGAAAGCCATATCCAAGTGTGGCAAGCTTTGTGAAGCTTGTGGACTCTCCAAGTCTCATAAGCAACCTTTCAAGAGATCTTTGACAAGATCTAACTCTCCTCAACTTTTAGGCTAATAGGTTGTCACAAAAGATGATTGGGCTCTCTAATAAATCCACCAAGTGAAGATCCTTGATCATCCTCTTGATCCATACCATCTCCTTTGTGCAGTGTGTAAGTGCTTTGTACTCGGCCTCATTAGATGACAATGACATCGTGGCTTGTTTCTTTGACATCCATGATATAGCTCTATCATCTATGAAAATACAATGAGCACTTATGGATTTCCTATCCATTTTATCTCTAGCAAAGTCTGAATCTGAAAATCCAAACAAGTTAGTTTACTTGCACATGCACCCCACAACAAAATGGGGTGGCCGAGAGGAAAAATAGAACACTATGTGAGTGTGCTAAAGCGTTGAGATTAGATGCATCTCTTCCTATTTCGTTTTGGGGAGAAGCTATTTTATGTGCAAACTTTCTATGTAATAGAATGACTAATAGTGCCATTGAAGGACTCACACCTTATGAAGCATTGTATGACAAAAAGCCAAATCTTAGTGATTTGAAATTTTTTGGATGTACTTGTTATGTACACATTCCTTTAGAAGTAAGGAAGAAGGAAGATGCTACTTCTTTTAAAGGCATCTTTGTTGGTTATAGTGAAAGTAGTAAAGCTTATAGGATATTTGATCCTACTACCAAGAAACTTGCTGTAAGTAGAGATGTACTTTTTGATGAATCTCTCAATGGCAAAGAGAAGGTGCTTTCCAACAACTCTCATCCTATCAATGATCATGCTATGGCCAAGGAGGAGCTTCAAGGAGTTGAAGACCAAGAGGATCTTGCTCAAGATCCAAAGGAGCCAAGAAGATCAACAAGAGTGAGGGTCGAGCCATCAAGGCTCACTTATAGTGACAAAGGGAAGCAAAGGAAAGATTCTCAACTACACACCTCTTATTCTTTCTTGACTACAATGCTTGAAGAACCAACATGTTTTGAAGTAGCAATTAAGTCTCAAAGCTAGAAGAATACTATGCAAGTAGAGTTTGATGCTTTATTGGAAAATCAAACTTGGGATCTTGTTGATCTACCTTATGGAAAGAAGCCTCTTAATTGTAAATGGATATATAGATTGAAGTATAATCATAAGTATAAAGCTAGACTTGTAGCAAAAGGATTTTTGCAAGTCAAAGGCATAGATTATGATGAAACCTTTGCTCCTGTTGCAAAGCTTGTAACCATTAGATTGATCATATGTCTTGCTACTTCTTTCAAGTGGAATCTCTTTCAACTTGATGTGACAAATGCTTTCTTGAATGGATTCTTGGAGGAGGAAATTTACATGTGCCAACCCGAGGGCTTCATCAAAGATGGAGAAGAAGACAAAGTGTGCTTTTTGAAGAAGAGTCTTTATAGACTCAAGTAAGCACCTAGAGCTTGGTATTCTAGGTTGCATTCTTATCTTTATTCCATTGGATTTGTTGTAAATTCTTATGAACCATCATTGTACTACAAAGGTAATGATGGAAAGATCATCATTTTGGTTTTATATGTTGATGATATAATTCTCATAGGAAATCATCTTGATGGCATTAGAAATGTAAAAATTTCCTTGTCTAGTGAGTTTAAGATGGTAGATCTAGGACTTCTAAAGGTCATACTTGGAATAGAAGTCACTAGATGTGATGATTTTACTTTCATATGTCAATCTAAGTATGCTAGATCCATCTTAGAAAAGTTTGGTATGAAAGATTGTAAAGGAGTTGAAACTCCCATGGAACTAAATGTAAAAGTTTCTAAGGAAAGTGATGAAGCATCCTTTGAGGACATCACTACCTATAGAATACTTATTGGTTCTTTGATCTATTTGACCAGAGAGCATACTCGGACTCAGATTTTGTAGGTGACAAAGTGGATCGAAGATCCACAAGTGCCTTTGCTACATTCCTATCATTAGGGCCCTTTTTGGACTCAAAAAGGGCCTCTTCACTAATTATAATTAGTGTTAATGACGACATATGTACCAATAAGAGAGTGACAATTGAGATGGAATGGTCCATATGACATGGCACATCCAATGGTGTAGACTGGATCTTTAAATTCTAACTCACCCACTAACCCTCCTCTAACTCTACCTCCTCAACTCACATCAATGATAGTATTGCAATGGTACAATTACTATTTTTTCAAGCACTTCAAATAATCTATTTTTTAACTCAAGAATGAGAAAAAAGGGGGCCCAATATTTCTTTGGGCCCCCATTTTTTTGAATTTGTTTTTCAAAATGGGGGCCCAAAGAAACATTGGACCCCCTTTTTTCTCATTCAGAGTTAACTATAGTAACTTTTGAAGGCCTTGAAGAGTGAAAGTCTTCATTGGATTCAAATTTTTTTGGCTACATTAAGATCATGTGTCCTTGATTTATTACACTAGGCTTACTGAAGCCTATTGAGGTGTGAGTTAACCCATGATAAACCCAAGGTGAACTGCCACGTAGGACAATTAATGAACTAATTAATCCTAATTAGCAAACACGTTTAGGCAAGGAAGAGGCCCTTTTTGAGTTAAAAAAGGGCCCTAATGGTGGAGGAGTCATATCTTGGCCTTCCAAAAAGAAAGATACCATCTTTCTTTCATCAACCGAATCCGAGTATAAAGCTATGAAAACAACAACAAAGGAGATCCTATGGCTAAGAAGACTTTTGGAGGAGCTTCAAGTGATCAAGGCTGAAGACATTCCATGCATTTATTGTGACAATCAAGCAGTCCAACAACTTGCCAACAATCCAATCTTCCATGCTATGTGTGGAGAGTGTTCACACATGTGAATTAAATGCATCTATCATTTAGATTAGCCATCTAGTATGTACATATCATCTGATTAGAATTCTATTGTCTAAAAAGGCCAAAATCTAGTTTTTTAGCTATATGCCACTTGGCACCTTTCTATTGGTAGAATGTGCAACATATTGAGATTAGGATTGATCTCCCACTTGTAGAGGTCTACTCACACGTGTGGAAAGATCAGTAGAGGTTGAGTTTATACTTGTAGATGATTTTTATCTAGGTTCCTATAGTGTAGAAAATTACCCAAAATCAAGGAGGTTCCTTAAATCATGGAAGTCATGGCATGGACCATGTGCCAAGTTTGATGTGGTTGATGGATCCTTAGGTGACTAGGCACTCTCACACGTGCTAGATCAGTGACTCAACAGCAGCTCGAGCTCTCCTTCTTGTATATATAGTGTCTCATTTGGCCATAATAAACATGGAAGCTAAATCTTGGTTTTGGTGCATTTTTTGAGCAATCTCTTCATTGGTCTTGTGATTTTATGCATTGATTGGATTCTAAGCTTAGTATACTTTATTTTTAGCTTGTTGTCCGTACTCTGACAGGTTTTCACACATGTGAAACCAGCAAGTACAAGTTTTGATCAATAATAATTGTTCTTGTTAGATTTCTTGATGTAGATGTGATCTAAATGCTATCTAATCTTGTGTAGATTGATAGGTTGATCTAATCTAACACCCAATCACACTTGTGGATCTGATTTAGATCCATTCTTGGTCCTTTTTTATGTACTTTGACACCACCAAGGTCAGAGGAAGAAGAAGATATATATGCCCTCTTGCATCGCAACTCTGTTGCACTATAGGGTAGGCTTGAGGCTTGAGGCTTGAGGCTTGAGCCTTGCTTGGTAATTGAAACTTGATTACTTGAATATTGTATTTCAATCAACTTTCAAGATTGTAGTATGTGTTATCTAGATTCTACTATCTAGGTCACCTCCTGGGTGTTGAGTCTTCAAAGTTCATTTTGGGCAATCATCAATGTGTACTTTCTAATAGCTGCAAATATCAATATGTAAGACCTATGACTCGAGGTGCATTATGATGGATTCAGGCTGCTGCTGCTCGCGATAGCAACATTTAGAGGCCAGCTTCAGTAGCTTATCAGATCCATAGGCCGTCTTCTGATGAGGCCTCAGAGGTTGGGGGCGATGATGATCTAGAAAGAATTAAGAGGTATTGCCATCGGGGTCCATGGAATTTTTAGAAGAGAAGTTTGAGAGTATTTTTTTATTTCTCAAATGTGATTGAAGCTTCTATCATCAATTGACAAGGTTGGTATTAATCAAAAAAATTTGCATGTTATTTGGAGGAATAGTAGAAGGCAAAAAGTCGACAAAATGTTCCATAGTAAAGCTCATCATAGTAACATGCTAAATTATCTCAGGTGGGTTGGACTTCAACACACAAATGAGAAGTTTTTAGGGTTAACTAATGCATAAAAGAAAGAAGAGAAAAATTCTATGTAATTCAATCAATTAAGTTTGAATCCATGCATTACACCAATGGCCTTGGGAGTTATTTATTTTTACAAGTTTTTGAGGTAGAGAAGTTGAAGCTCAAAAATCATGATGCCACTAGAATCTCTACTTGTGTGCCTTCGAGAGAATGTTTTGATGTAAAAAGTAGCCAAATCACTTGCTTTAGACTTGGACCATTTTCCTATCACAAAAGGATCTCTCTACTGGTTAAAAGTATCTCTTGGAGGCATGAAAGTTTAGAAAGGTAAGTGAGGTAAATGGATTCACTTTTAATACGAGAATCTTGGAAAGTGACATTGAAGTGTGACATGAGAGTGGTTAGGTAGAGTCCAAGTAGAATATTTAAAATTGTTGACAAGGCAAGACATCAAATTGTAAACGGGAGCAAAGGGTTTTTGAGTTGATTTTTGAGTTCAATGCTACCTCTACTTTGTTCTATTAGTTTTACTGGTTCCTAGTTTATCTACTGAGGTGAAGGAGCTTTCTCTCACAACAATAGTTTTCCTCCTTTACTTGCTTATGTGTGATAAATCAACTACAAATCTTTGATCTTGATCAAAGAATGCCTAACAATAGTTTTTATGTGTATAAGTTTGGTAAGGGCTGGTCAATTAGTGGTTTTGGTTTGGAATCATGTTTTTGGATCTTGAGGTATTGTCTTTCCGATCGTGTCCTTCAGAGAATTCGAGAAGTTTTCAATTCATGAGCAATTTCACAATGCGATTTAGTCTTTCCATTTGCATCATGCTACTTCTAGCTTTGCTTCTAGGAGAAGATTCTTTCACTATCAATATGGTTCTTCAAGAATCTTTTTTTTCTTTATAAATCATGGATATCAATCCTCTTGCTTGGCGTGGAGAAAAGAGACTCGTTTCTCCTTCAGACCAACCTTGTTGGCAATGACAATTTACTCTACTGTATAGATTGCGATAAGAGTTGATCAAGTTTTTTGTTACGAACAACAAAATTTTTGTTCCAGCAATTGAGAGTGTCAAAGGTCTTGGAAAGAAAGCCGCTTATGCCCTAACTACCTTTCATGTTGCTCAAGAAGCATACATTATAATATATGGGGAACAAGGTATTGAACTCCTTTCCAATGAAGATGAAGGAGAAATAACAAGAAAGAAGATTGTAATATACCAACCAAAAACTAGAGCAAGCAATTTTACTAGATGCTTCTCTTAGTTTAGAAAAAGAAACTAAAAAAATTACCGAATAGAATTTTTGATTTCATAGGATTTCAAATATATATATACATTACCATCAAAAGATAGATACAATCATATCTTGGATTTTCATTGATATGAATATAGATGGTTACAATCAAACTGTGTCTTTTAAATAGTAGTGTGTTGCAATTTATACACAAACATGAAAGAAGAATCTTGTTTTCAATTCCATAATGATCATGCTACATTTCTTTGATAATAAACTCCATTGTTCCTCCACTATTTAATATAGTTTCGCAAATATCTTTGCATTTGGTCTTAAACTCTTGTCTTTTACGTACTTGCAAAAATTGATTCAAAGTCTATTGCATTTAGAAATAAATCTTTTAAAACAATAATCGAAGAATAGTTGTCATATGAATGATTATTGATATAAGGTGCTCAAGAAATATACAAATGTTTATAGCTACTTACCACTTTTTCATTAGAAATGAGTTTGAAGTATGAAGGATATATCATATTGTAGGAGCAACAATTCCTGCCTGATGTAATTCAAACTTCAATCTTCTTCCACCTCAATGCAAGTCAAAAGTCCATTGTTGTAAATTATGTCAATATGCTTTCGGTCGGAGTATCTATTTTCTTCAAGGTCTTGATCAAGTGACATCCATTTACTTTCAGTTCTTTTTCGCATCTTTGGTAATGGAAACAAAGCTTGAGCATTTTTTTTTCTATTTAATAACGAAAGCATATTGAAGACATTTTTATTCTTCATTCTATATCTCCATTTGATTTTTTTATCCCAACCTTCATCCATAGGCTCAAATAATATACTATTTGATAAATGTTTACAAACAAACATAGTTGGAGTTTTGTGGACATTGACAAAATTCCACAATATATTTAAAGCAACAAACCAACTTAATTGAATTGTTTATGAGCATGTACTTATCTTTAACGAATTTTTTACATCATTATATAGCTTACAATGAAATGATTATGAAACTACGACATTAGGAGTAATCAATACATCACTTCTGAAGCTAGGTAGTGGAATGGGTTGAATTACGTCACACATGATTGAGGGGTAAACCTAAAACCTAGATCTGAGAAGTATATGTATATATATCATTGTGAATATTGTGAAATTTATGATGAAAAATCGGGATTTTCCACTTTCATCAACATTGTCTTTGAGTCGTGAGTCAAAGCTATCATATGTGAGTGATATTATGCATTAATTACATTTTTTGGAAGGTACTGGAGTTGATTACAGGTCTAGGATTCTTTCTGCACTTTTCATTTGAGTGTTTGATCAAATCTATGTGCCTTTTGTGGAGTTAAGATTAGCTAGTTTTGGTAACTAGTCTTGATTCTAGCTCATAGTTTGGATCTAGATCAATCAAATGTGCATTCTCCATCCCCTTTAGGATTGATTGGGATTCATTTTGCTGTAAAATTTTGTCATGGTATCAGAGCCTAATAAAAAAAATGAGCATTAGATTTTTTTTTCTGAAGCTTAGATCCTAGATTTGAGTAGTATTGGCTTTGTCCTTGCTACAAGTTGCTAATCTAGTGATTGTACTTTCAATTTGGGTTTCATTTGAGTGAGAATAGACCAAAGGGAACCTGTTTGCTAATTTATAGCTACAAGAACCTAGATTGAGTCATTTCCATACAATCAAACCAAATTAGAAAGTTCTTGTGAGTTGAATCTTGGAGTACATGTTTCCTAGTAGAGATTTTCATAAGGATTTGAATGCCACCACTCTTTAGGAGAGCTAATCAGCCATTTGAGAGCTCAAATAGGTCTTTCTTAGGCTTCTTGAGGTCCTAAAATACACCTTTTAGGTTTAGATCAAGGCTTTTGATGATTTTTCATCTAGAAATGCAAAACTAGTAAAAATTGTGTTTATTTTTTGCTCGATTTTGGATAGGTTTGTGATTGAAGATATCAATGTGATTCAACATGAATTTAGAGGGATTTATTTGTGATGCATTATTGTGCTCTAAAGTGGTTTTGGTTCAGTATAGGTGGATTCACCCTTCTTGTGAAGTTGAGATCAAGGAGGATGCTAGTGTTGATCAAATCTATAGTAAATTGAGCTAGGTTTGGATCTAGAGGATTGATCAAGCTGAGAAATCAGAGAGTGATTCTTCTCAAGTCCCAAAGAGAGTGATAGCTAGTTGTGATCATATCTTGTATAATCTATCTTGTTTCATTGAATCTATTTCCCTATCATTGAAAATGGCATCCATGAGTGCCTATCTTTTGGATTCTAATGATAGATTGAACTCTTCCAATTATTCAATTTGGATGTTGAGAATGGAATCCATCCTTGTCATGTAAGATTTGATGTACATTGTGAATGGAGAGGAAGATGAGCCAATCCATCCACAAGAGGCAACTTAATACAAGAAGAGGTGCAAGATTGCACTCCATTGTATTAAAATGAATGTTGCAAATGATTTTTCCAAGGAAGTAGAGCATGTACCTCAGCCCAATAGGTTTGGGAGACTCTTCAAAGATCTATGAGTCCAAGAATATCTCTAGATTACTTTCCCTCAAGAATCAAATTCTTCAATGTTTCCAAGGGAAGAGTGAGAGTGGACATCAATTTGTCTTGAGAGTGAAAGATTGGAACAAGGAACTTGCCTATATTGGTGAATCTATGAAGGAGAGTGAGCTTGTGCAAGTAGTTCTGAATGGATTAAGTAGTGATTTTGCTAACCTTGTCCAAAGCTATGCCATAATGGGAAAGTTGCCTACACTAGGTCCAAGAAGAAATCCAGTAATGGACTCCACCTTTCTAAAGAATTGTGATATTGATGTACTTCTTGGACCTCCCTAAGTTCTTTTCCAAAATTTGCATCACTAGCAACTCACTTGATGTTCACAAAGAAACAAGTGGCAAGATCCCCTTGATCTTGATTCAAAAGAGCACTTAGGAAGGATTCTACAAAACAATGCTCAAAAAAACTGGAAGTGATTTGAATCTAGAAACTCACAAAGGTTTCACTTTTCTTGATTACCTCAAATTTGACTTCTTGCCCTCTTTTTGGACTTCTAGTCACAGCCCTCACACTCCCTTGTGAAAATTGTCAACATTTCCTAGCTAGTTTGAGGCTTAAATTGGCAATTTTGTACATAGTTTTGGATCTAACATTTCACACGTGTGAAAGAGGCCTATATAGTTTTATTTTAGTATATATTTTATATTGAAGAAGTCTCAAACTTCAGGATCTTCGAAATGACACCAAAATCATGTTATTTGGACATGTAGGCCAAAATTGGCTATTTTAGGCTACTGGTGTCCTAAAATTGGGTCCTAAGTTCTAGAGAGAGGAGAGAGAGTCATCTCTCTCACCTATATTAGGCTGAAATTCGTGGAGAATAGGTTGGAAAAACTTATTGTATTGTTGAGAGAGATCAATAGATCATTGTCACAGTTTCTTCCTCCATTGAGAGCATTGCTTTGTGTATTGTCTTCAAGCTTTTGTGTATGATCTTAAGAGGTTTCCAAAAGTGGTAGGCTGTTGTTGTAGGGCTGATATGCTGTTGTTTTTGGCTGCCATTAGTACCTTTTATTAGTTTCTTTTGTCTCTTGAATGCTTTGTCAAGTTCATGTTTATCAAATGTAGCATTAGGATGCTTTGCCATTTCTAGCTTTTGTAGCTTGTTATGCAAAGATCTTAGCCAAGTATTTTGGGAGTTTGGATCCATTCAAGATCCACTTTTTTCACATGGTATCAGAGCTAGTTGGCTATTACTTCTAGTAAGGTTTTCATCTATGGTGATATTTGGATGTTTGATCAAGTTCTAGCATGATTATGCATTGCACTGTTGATCAAATCTTACTAACCTTTGTTTTGTGAGTTGAACTTGTGGATCAAAAGCATATTTCAGGTCTATTGAAGATCAGAGGCTGAGTAGAAGCTATTTTGGATCAGATCATAACACCTAGTCATTTGTTGATTGTGAGGCTTGTGCATATTCAATACTAACAATGTTTTGTTCAATGTATTGTTGACAATCTCCACTTCTGTGGATGAACACTCTCCTTTGTGGATGAACACTCTCCTTAAGTGGATGAACCTTCTCCTTAAGTGGATGACAAATAATCTTTGAGTGATTTTGTATTTCTCCAAAAGTTTGAGCAAAGCTCCCACTTGGATGAAAGATCCCCTTTTGGGTGAACAGATTGTCAACAATCTTTTGCATAAATTTTGGTGTACTTTGTTGAGCATGTAAGTAACTCTCCTTATGTAATTTGATTGGAGCATTTGCGGGAAGGTTTTAACCATTATGCAAATGTGTTTTCAGGTTCTTAACAGGTTGAAGAACATTCTCATGTGAAGTGATCTTAGATCTACATCTAAACACCAAGATTTGACAAACTAGTGAAGCTAGTCTTGTGATTCACTAAGTGTGCTCTTTCATTCACCTCTAAAGCTTGTATTTATAATTTGCTGGAGTTTATAACCTTTTAGAATTGTCATCCTTTGAGTTGATGAATAGATGTAAGATCCATGCCTTGGATCTTCCCAAGAGTCATTCTTCCTTTGCCCTTTCCTTCACAAGACTCCTTCTTAATGATCACACCACAAAAGTTAGCAATCTCCCTCTTGATAGTTGCATCATAAGAAATGGAAGAATCTCGAACATTAGAAGCCATGAAAAGAATACATAGTACCTTCAACATAAGAATGATTGAAGTACTTTTTCTTGTCAAACCTGGACTTCTAATCAATGATATAGGTAATGATAATGAACCCTCACTATCACTCACAAAAGCATCATTCAAAGTACATCCTACTTTGAACACTTCACATTCATCTCTCCCTTTTGACTTGAGATCTTCCTCATCAAGTCTCATGATAAAACCTTTTAATCTACTTTCTTTATGAATACATGTGAGACCACTTGTTGCACAAATGACTTTCTTGGACTCATCACATAAAGATGCAAAAGAAACTTTTTCTTCAAACATGCTCAAAGCACCATCTTTTTCCAAATGAGTAAATGAGTCATTAGCAACAAGCATTTCCAAAGAAGAGTTTTCATCACCTCCATTGATGAAGTTAGATCTCTTCTGACCTTTTCCATTTTTGCACTTGCCATGTAGTTCCATTGAAGAGCCACCAAGACTTGGAAATCTATGAGTAGAAGAGTTCAGACATGATACTAATTTAGCACCACATGACTCCATTTGACTAGTAGGTAGCACAAGTCCATCTTCAAGATCCAATGGATCCAAAACGTTGATCATAGATTTACCAAAAGTTGCGAAGTTAGCACAACAATAACTATCTTTAAGAAGCTCATTAGATCTCAACCTAGATCTAGCATAAGGAAGCTCTTTAGACTTTGCATAAGATCTACAAATCTTATTGATGCTAGGAATTGACTTTTGAAAGTTGAGAGAACCACCAACATCCATTTCATTCCTCTTGTTGGACATAACAAATGCATCAAGCTTGTAAAGTCTACCTTGTCTATTGCCCCTAGCAAATCTCCCTTAGTAATGAAGCAAACATCCCCAAAAAACTTTGTCTTGTACCCTTTCTTTAACATTTGACCAACACTTAGCCAATTCCTTGAAAGTGAAGGAATGTAAAGAACACCATCAAGTCTTGCATTCCTATTAGTAGAAAGACAAATAGGAATTGAGCCAATACCTTTGATCATACACTCACCACCATTTGGCATGTGAACCACTCTCTTGGTTCCAACATAAGAGATCAAAGAAGTAAAGAACTCCTTGTGACAAGTCATGTGTGAACTAGATCCACTATCTATCCACCATGAATCCTTGTCACTTCTACTTGACATTAGACTTGAAGAACACATCATGAGAGAATCACAAGAATCTAGATCCTCATTAGAAGTACAAAAGTTGTTTTGCTTGCTACCTTCATTACTTTGCTTCTTATGACATTCATTTGCAAAATGACCTTTTATCCCACAATAAAAGAACTTGAACTTTGACTTATCTTTCTTTCTAAAAGAAGTAGAAGAGGAGGAGGAACAATGATCATCATGATCCGAGTTACCACCTTTGGACCATTTTCCTTTGCCTTTACCTTTGCCTTGGACTTTGTCTTTTGTGAAGAAAGCCTCTTCACCGCCACCTTGCAAGGATGCACCATCAAGCTTTGATTGCAACCTATGTTCTTCAACCAATAAGATTTCTTGCAAGTCAACCACACTTGGCAAGACCCTTTGAATGGCAAAACTTTGCACAAGGTTAGCAGGTTCATCTAGCAAACCATTCAACATAACCTGGACTATTTCACCATCTTTTATGCTTTCATCAATGCATGCTAGATCATCACTTAAGGACTTAACCCTCAATACAAATGCATGAGCACTTTCTCCATCTCTTTATCTACTAGAAAATATTTGCCTCCCTAGGGTCAATACCCTAGATGTGGACTTTGATTCAAAGAGCTTCTTCAAGGCATTCCATGCCTCACTTGCACTTTGGCTTTTACCAACTTCCTTGAGAAGTTCATTGGTAACATTCATTTTAATGATATGAACAGCCCTTTTAGCCTTCTTATCAAACCTTTGTTGCTCTTGAATTGTGGGGGGTCTCTCTTCAGTTCCTGCAACTATGTCCATGAGTTCATTCAACTCAAGTAAGGATTCCATCCTCACTTTCCAGGTAGAGTAGTTTGATGAACTCAACCTATCATTAATCTCTAGCATGATCCCACCATTGGAAGCCATGAATATAATGATTCTTAAACTTTTAGGCTCTGTCCTAATGCACCTAGCACTCACTTTTTTCTCAACAAATGATGGATAAGGAGATCTCAGAAGATCTAGGACCCTAAAACACTTTTATCTTGAACCTGGCTAGTTTCCAAGCATAGAAAGGAAGATTGAAACACATGCAATACTTTGCACACACTAAAAATGGATTACAAACTCAAACCAACCTGAAAACACTCTTGCTCAAGCTCTCAAACTTTTCAGCAAGTGACCAAATCAAGTTATGGTGTAAAGAGTTACTTGCATTCTTAGAAAATACACAAGACTAGGTTGCCAAGAACTAGAATTGAACAAACTTGATCAACATATGATCAACACACCCAGATATTGATTCAACTTGTAAAACCACATGTAAACCTGGTTTTTATGATCAAGTACATGCATCCGTTCAAATCTTGAAAGATATTGAAGTGGTCAATATGTTTACTTTTGAGCAAAGTTCAAGATCTAGCATCCTAGTGTTGGCAAATTGTCAAATTGTTGACAATGTAGGATCAAGGGTTGTATGCAAATCTTGTGGAGATACTTCAAGTATTTCAAGTTCAGGTTTTGCTCATTCAAATGGAGAAGAGAACACATCATTTTGGCAGTCATTCACTCAAGGGCGTTCATGGATTGGAGATCTACAAAGGCAAGGTGGTGATGGAGGTTCATTCATGGAGATACATGGTGCATTCACTATGGGCATAGTGGAATATGGAGGAGGCATGTAGACACTTGTTGGACTTTCACTTACAACTTGTTTGTTGCTGTTTTACAGAGAATTCAAAGGTGGATACATGGAGGAATCCTTTCATTATGATTCTATGTTCTTTTACATGTATCTTGTTCACCATTCTATGTAAAATTGATGTAAGAAATAGTGAAGCAACCTATATGGACACTATTATCTATATAAATTATGTTGTACTTCATATTGTACATATTAGAACACTTGAAAAGAGATATATTATCATGATGGAGATCATTCTTAAGTTGGAGCAAAGTAGTGTTGTAAAACTAGCAAGTTAAGTTGAAGAGGGAGTGTGAAAATTGTCAACATTTCCTAGCTAGTTTGAGGCCTAAATTGGCAATTTTTGTACATATTTTTGGATCTAGCCTTTCACATGTGTGAAAGAGGCCTAGATACTTTTATTTTAGTATATATTTCATATTGAAGAAGTCTCAAACTTCAGGACCTTCAAAATGACACCAAAATCATGTTATTTGGACATATAGGCCAAAATTGGCTATTTTAGGCTACTGGTGCCCTAAAATTGGGTCCTAAGTTCTAGAGAGAGGAGAGAGAGTCATCTCTCTCACCTATATTAGGCTGAAATTTGTGGAGAACAGGTTGGAGAAACTTATTGTATTGCTGAGAGAGATCAATAGATCATTGTCACAGTTTCTTCCTCCATTGAGAGCATTGCTTTGTGTATTGTCTTCAAGCTTTTGTGTATGATCTTAAGAGGTTTCCAAAAGTGGTAGGCTGCTGTTGTAGGGCTGGTATGCTGTTGTTTTTGGTTGCCATTAGTACCTTTTATTAGTTTCTTTTGTCTCTTGATTGCTTTGTCAAGTTCATGTGTATCAAAGGTAGCATTAGGATGCCTTGCCATTTCTAGCTTTTGTAGCTTGTTGTGCAAAAATCTTAGCCAAGTATTTTGGGAGTTTGGATCCATTCAAGATCCACTTTTTTCACACCCTCACAAAGATAGAATGGATATAAGATGAGATTCTATCAAAGAACTATCAAATCAAGTCAATTTCATAAATTTTTGGACAAAAATATGGCTAAATCTCTCTTCCTCTTCTTGATGGTTCTTCATGACTTGTAAAACACATTCAAAGGGATTGAAATCAGCCTCAAATAATTAGATCTCATGACACTAAGCCAAGTCTAATTGATGGCAAACATACTTTGTTGCTTTTCTTAGAACTAGCACCACAAATTCATCAAGATGGTGTTAACTCAAATTGTTTGGATCTTGTGAATATTTGAAGTTAAAAGCTGCTAAAGAGGTTCCCACATGTGTGGGAAGTATAGCTATTAGCCCTCACCAAGTTTGGATCTAAAATATTCAACCTAAGACTTGATTTGAACTCACCTTCTCAACATTAGCTTTCTAGCAACAACTTGCTAAAACTGGATTGTCCTTTGATCAATGATTATCCTCTTGTACTTGGATTTGATACCATGTTGAAAGTACAATAATGAGGACCATAAATGAACCTACATAAGGCTCCAAGAGTTATTGATTGATTTATACACCTATCTATTGCAAAACTAGTCACAAAATCTTGATCTAGAAAAGCAATATTGGATCCCATAATCAAGAGCAATTAAAAGCATTGATCAAACAGAGAATTTTTGACACACGTGTGTGTTATCGACTCTAGTACAGCCTATTATCATATATTAAGTGTAATCAAGTTTAGATAGCAAAGCATTCACAAAAACTCAAGACAAATGTGTAGAAACCTCAAGATTGCCAATTTGCTCCAAAAATTCTATCTCCTCACTACGGAATGATAGATTGTATGTACAATAGGGCTCTTCTCCTCTCAAGTTAGGTGAAAATCCAGCATGTAATAAGAAATATGATTGACTATTTTTTTCCTAATTTTTAAATCTTACCTAGCCCTAGAGTTTTGCCAAGTTGGTGGCTAGGTAAATCAACCACCTCCATGATTCAAGGAATTTGGCCCTATAATTTAAAAATTATGACCAAACAAACCTAACTAACCCTATGAATGATATATAACCTATCTGGGGTAGCTAAACACGTGGAAACTTGGATTCACATGTGTGGGACCCACCTATGTACAATTTACATGGTTTTGATCAAGCTAGATCTGCCAATTTTTGACAATTTCTCACACATTGTATCTAAGTAGCCTATTTTGGACCTAAAAAAATAGGTGTTCTTTCATTCACTAGTATTAACTAGATAATTTCTCTTTTGTTCATAGTGATCAAAGGTAGTCTTATACCTTATCTTCTTTCATATCTTGTTTGTACTGACACTAGTACTGAGATAGCTCAAAACTTTTCAATCAAAATTTGTGTACTTTAGATTTAATTTTGATTATATTGATAGCCAATCTTGGATAAATCTTTCACATCAATTCCACTAAGGATGTCCAAAACGTGACCAAAATGCCTTGAAAATGTCCATAATGCTTTCATTTATTTTTAGAACTAAAACTTTCACTATGAAGACAGTGAATTTAACTAATTAGGCCCTTCATTATTTTCCAAATGAAGATTTCTAATGAAGTTGCAAGGCAGTTTCTTCAAACCCCTTCACCCACATTCAATTTCAAGTAGAAAAGAAGAAGCTCTTCAAGAAAACCTTTTATATGAGTTTTGAAGGCCTTTTTTCAACCCTAAGAAGGTAATGTTCATGCCCTCTTTTGGAGAGCTTTGAGGGGTATGGTTGGCCAAAAACATGTGCCCCACTCCTTGCTTTCATTTTCACTTTTCTCTCTGTCTTTCCATGGCCATGGCTATCATAAAGACTATTAAATTGTACCAATCTCCTCCAATATTATTGTGTGCACACATACACAATATAAATAGATTTTGGAGTTCAAAGGGCTGCTCAAATCATGTGTAGTGCACCCTCTACCAAATTATTGCATCGATAGTATCGACTCACCTTGGGGAATGCTCCATCCACCAAGGGTATGGTATGTTGGACTACGGTTGGTGGTATTATTGTGCGCACACATACACAATATAAAGAGATTTTGGAGTTCGATAGTATCGACTCACCTTGGGGACTGCTCCATCCACCAAGGGTATGGTATTTTGGACTACGATTGGTGGTATTATTGTGCGCACACATACATAATATAAAGAGATTTTGGAGTTCAAAGGGCTGCTCAAATCATATGTAGTGCACCCTCTACCAAATTATTGCATCGATGGTATTGACTCACCTTGGGGACGATTTTGTATTCACACAGTGTGACAACAAATATCTTTTTCTCTCTTTTGGTTTTCACAGAGTGCGACAATGTCCCTCTCTCTCTCTCTCTCTCTCTCTCTCTCTCTCTCTCTCTCTCTCTCTCTCTCTCTCTCTCTCTCTCTCTCTCTCTCTCTCTCTCTCTCTCTCTCTCTCTCTCTCTCTCTCTCTCTCTCTCTCTCTCTCTCTCTCTCTCTCTCTCTCTCTCTCTCACACACACACACACACACACACACACACACACACACACACACTCACTCACACACACACACAAGTTATTTCAGAACTAAGCTTGTGATTCATTTGAAAATTCAAATTCCTCCTGGAAATCTGCATTGCAGTTGTGTCTGTGAGACAAATAAACATTGTGTGTAAGTGGCAGGAAAGACGATGGAAAACTACATGGCATGAAGGTCTGATGTTGCATTTTTAGCAGCCTCAATTGATACTCTGGTGCCAATTTTTTAATGTTTTCGTTTTGGTATGTACTATAATTTTCTTCCCTTCCTCTTTCATCTGTCAAGTTTTTCGCCACCAAGGGTATGATATGTTGGACTACGGTTGGTGGTATGCCCTTCAGATCTTTGTATGTCCATGCAAAACAATATTTGTATTCCACCAACAAGGTATGTAACCGTGAAAACTGAGTGGGTGTCAATTGTTCTCCCACATCAACAATCTTCTCCTCTTCACCTGGCTCAGCTAGATTCATGGGTTGTGTCCGTGCAGGTCCTTTGAAGACTTGTTCTTCCGGTTTTCGACTCTGATCAGGTTCTCTTTGTGCTTGTGGAATCATAATTACCACGTCGTCTAAGGTATAGTGTTGAAGGTTCCTGGCATCTCGTGAATTGGTGCTCGTCGGGATTCCTCCTTCAACATGTTGATCTTAGCACGTGTTACGTCCATGTCCAGTATGAGCGATTCAAAATA
Source organism: Diphasiastrum complanatum (assembly GCA_029204225.1). Taxonomy (NCBI): domain Eukaryota; kingdom Viridiplantae; phylum Streptophyta; class Lycopodiopsida; order Lycopodiales; family Lycopodiaceae; genus Diphasiastrum; species Diphasiastrum complanatum. The sequence goes on from MU834802.1 coordinate 24,934, forward strand.
CTTCCTAGCATGGATAGCCGATCGCTCCAGTGTATGTGGTTATTAGTTATGCCTCATCATTCTGAGCTTGGCCTATAAAGTAATTAATAATCATATGAGGGCCCAGACCTATAATTGGACATAGGAGCACTTACATGGTGTTTGACTACTATAATGCAAGAATATGAGGTCAATTGCTAATTCAGGTTGCACGGGGATCCTAAGGAGAATATTCTTTTATGGAGAGAATATATACCATGGAAACTCGCCCATCTCCCTATTGAATTTTCTGATCCTTGAAGCTAGGATCCCCTCTTCTCTTGCATTCATTCACCATGGCATGGGGGTGAAGTGGTTAGGGTATTGACTAGCCATTTCCTGTTGGTTGGGTGGTTTTGCTCCACAGGTATCCTTTTGGTTGTATGCAATAGGATCTTCACTTGGTGATCATTATAGTGGTATCAGAGCAAGGCTTTGCATCAATCGGAAGGCGGAGCTGCTTCTTGTTTTTTCCCAGCTTTTTGGTATTTTCTCCTTGCTTTGTACTTCCAGGTGGTGGAATTGACCTCCAAGTAAGTGGCTTCTCAGAATCTGGTGTACTTTTAGCCTATTGATCATGATTAAGAATTTTTTCCATAGATTTTGGTTGAAATCAATGGATTTTTGACTGTTTTTTGTGATTTTTCACCTAGAATTGAAAATTTTTGCTTGGAATTTATCATTGCTACTAATCTAGTACTTTTTCCAGATTTTGATTGTTGTTTTACATTCATTATTGATTGGATCTAATGATTGCATGTCGGTTGAAAAGTCAAAAGGGTGCTTAGATAGTGATTTTTAGCCAAAAATTTGTGGTTTTGGACTAGAAATGGGCTATAAAAACCATAATTGACTGAAATTAGAACTTGTAGTGCTTGCATGTAATTGATTTATAGGTATTTGTGATTGCACTTAATTGTGGATTTGATCCACAAATTTTGGTCAAAATTGATCAAAAAACATGGTTTTTTAATGGTTTTTGGACTGATTTTGAAGATTTTCATAAAATTCATGGCCAATAATTTGAATGCACATTTTCAGAGGTGTAATGAAACTTTCCTAAGTCTATCATGAAGTTTGGTTAGGATTGGACACCATTAAGGGTCTCTAAAAGTTAAAAAAAAAAATAGTGTATTTTTGAGGACTTTTGAGCATGAATAACTCTCAATTGGTGGTCTGAACCTGTTGGATCTTGTTACAAGCTTAAATATATGATGTATTGCCTCTGATTTAAGCCATCATGCATCCAATTTGCTTGTGTGAGGCTTAGGCACCATTATGTTGAAATTTTGCTTGTTGGAGGAGTCCAAAAATGCATTTTTTGCATGACATAAGCTTATGATTTCTTGCTGGACCTGATAGAAGCCTCTATGCCTCCCTAATGAGCCTTAGAAGAGTGATTGTAACCTCTTATTGGATGCATATTGGGCTAGAGATGGATTTTTGGAAATATCACCTTGTAGAAGTGTGCCCTCCTACCTGAATCTGGATCAGTTACAACTCACACATGTGAAGCCTAGGTGGTAGGGCGAAGTGGCAAGTGTTTTGTAAGCCTACTCTCCCTCCGTACTGTGCTTTACAACGACCAATTTGGTGTCTTGTAGATAAAGTTATGGCTATTGGAAGTTTGACAATTTTTGAGCTAAAATTTGAAAATTTTCTGTAATGTTCTGATGCATGCATGCATGTAACTCAGTGTAGTGCTTGTCTGTTGTTGAAAATGTATGGATAGACCTGTATGCATGTTTGGATGCATGGTAAATGGGTGTTCAATAGATTGATTAGAGAATATATTATGCATGAAGCTATTTTTAGCAATTCTAGTTCAAAAAGCTGATTTCCCAGTTACTAGGCAATTTATGTAAAAATTTGATTTTTTTTAGAAATAACTGCATGTCATGTCTGATGCATGCCGAATGTTTCGGAATCCTTTCAAAATGTGATGATAACTGTGAAACTGCCAAGTCGATGCTTTAGATCGATTTTCATAGTTTAGGTCCATATCGAACAGAATTTGGAAATCCCAGTTACATAAATTCTGGAAAGAACCATGAATGTTTTGGATTTGTTCAAATTTGTTGGTTATTGATCCAACAAAAATTGCTTAAAAAGTGAATGACCTTACTGAGTTGAAATCAGTCAATTTTGTAAGGTCACAGTACCTTTCACTTTTGATTGAAGATTTTTGGGAATTTGTTAATTAATAAGGAGCATTTCTTATTTTTTGGGATCAATAAAGACCAAGAATAATGTAAATCCTTGGAACAGTTGCTATGCTGATCCATAAGGGGATATGCCAAAAATTAAGTGCGGTACTTAATGAATGAACAATAAAAACTGTTTAGTTGATTAGTAGTTAAGTATTACTGATATCAAATGGATTTTTTTCCTAGTACATTTGGGGCTTTCAACCTGAATCATATTTGGAAGAGAGGAAAGAGATGAAGCCTGAGGGGTAGTTGATTGGTTGACCGAGCCAATCAGTCTTGTTAATCTACTTTCAATTCCTGAAATATAAATGATAGCATGTGAGAATAACAATTGAGAATTAATTTAAAAAACTGCCTCTGGGAATTTGGATTTCTTTTTCCCAGTGTTAATTACAATTTTGAGAAATCGCAAATTCTAAGGGAAAAGTGAGTGGCAAGTTAGATAATCCATTTGTGTCTGTTACGCAATTGGATTTGGATCTTGCAAGTGAAAGCCGATGAAAGGTGTTCCATACAATAATCTAATAATTTGGATTCTTTTTTGAGGCATTATAGAGTATTTCTTTATAATCACCGAGACAACCAAGAGAGATTCTAACCTGTAAAAGAATTAAGTTTTTTTTTACTGATTTTGAAATAGATATTGGATATCTAGGATAGTATGGTATTCAGTTTTGTTGAGATCCATGTTCCTTTTGGGTTAGTGAATAATCATGAGGCATTTCAAACAATCTTGTGCGATATCGTTCACTGGGTGTTATGTAAGGGGCACGAGGGATTTCAAGGGTTAGAAGTATCAAAGGGGAGAAGAAATGGTAGGAATAAGACTTTCACGGGATCAACCAGTTGCATAGATTTCTTTTAAGGAATCCAGTATGTGTGCAAAGGTGGAACTATCCAGTGGAAATAGAGGAACTCTCTAGTGATTGTTTTGAATAATCTGGAACTAGAGGAGTTGTTGGGAGTAATGAGCTGTGAGATATTCATGAATATGGTAAGTGGTGGTATAGATTAAATTAAGGTTCACTGATCGGTTTTCCAAGTACCATTTTGTTATGGATTGGAGCAATTAAGGCTTTAATCTTAACATTATGTCCAAAGATGTGTCTTGGTTTGAATACTAAGATTTGTGGTAGGCTGATTGGGTGAAGGAATTTTGTAAGTAAGAGTTAGATGGTTGAAAAACTTGTGATGTGGAATTATTCACTTCAGAGATTTCCCAGATATGTTATTTACTCATGAGAAATAGAGTTCTTTTGTAGCTGAGTTGCAAGATTCTCAATGAGTTATGTGAGTAACATATGTGGATTATGGATATCTACAAGATTATGGATATCTGCCAGATTATAGCCTATGTTTATGTATAGGAGCATAGTTGGATATGTTGGTATGTACATCCTAATCTTGTGGATTTGCTATGTGTTTCCTATGTACCGAGTTTATATCGTATACTTAAACTAGTCGGAGTGTTTAGACATATAAACAAGTAATGTGCAGAACAGTTGCTTGCAGGTTAATGGTTCTTTCTATGGAAAGGATAATTCATCTTAGTTATGGTTTAGAAAATAATTTAAATGTGGTGTTATACTAGTATAATTGAGATCTGCACCTAGACATTTAAGATATTTGAATCATTTGCAATTGACTTGAATAATTGGATTACTCCCGTTTAGAAGTTAATTGGCTAAATAAGTAGTGTGAAGAAAATTCACCAGGGACTATTTATTTTGATCTATATTGCTTATAAGACACATGATTTGTGAGTCATCAGGATTCATCTATGACAATTGTGTGCATAGAATATGGAATATTCTTGTAGAATATAGAATATTCTTGATATAGAATATTTCTTGAATGAGAAATATATCCTAAGTTATCGATTGTATCCTAATGAGCTCATATCGGATGACAAAGTTTAACTAATATCAAGGATAACCACTGAATTCAGACGGAATTGAACAGAACTTTGTAATCTCTAGATGTGGTTCTAGGTGATTATATAAAGTTTATGTTAAAGACGGGTGCTAAAATGGTCTTTAATTACTTGGTTGGATGAGTCAAAGATTTAGATCAATTGTTTGGAAATCTAAATTTGTTTACTCGGACATACTTGAGATTGTGTGAATCTCACAAGCATTTTGATTAAATGATTGTTTACTTATGAGGAATTTTCTTACCCTAGTGGATGAAATTCTACCACAGATTGTAGTCAAGGAATGCTTGTGTACAACAGCCTAAATATCCGGTCAATTAGGAGACAGTTAAAATCTATCAAGATGTTATGTTTGCTAATTTCTTGCCTGTGATGCTAGGAATAGAGCATTTAACTCAAGAGAGTATCTAGGGTACTTAGAACCGAGTTAAAATCATTTTTACCTTGATGGATCTCCTAAGAGATTTTGGTAGGATGAACTGTTATACCTTATTTTTTTTATACACCTAATTGTATTTGTACCAAGAAGCATTTATGACAAGTCTGCAAGAAATTGTAGATAGTCTTGCACTATAATTGTTTGAGTATTTTACTTTTGAACATTGATTTCCAATGTAAGTTGACATTTCACCCAGTGGTTCATATTTATTGAGGTTATATGAAGGTGATGTTACAAGATTGGGGAGAATCAGGCCCAATGGAAAATCTATCTCTTAGTGTACTTTTAAAGGCAGATATAGTACTTTAGTGCAGAGATAGATAATTTAGAATTATTCCATCTCTAAGTACTTATTTGATATTGAACTCAAACTAAGGATTGATTTTCAAGGTAAATGTAAAAGTTAAAAGATTGATTTGTTAGCTTTTGAACTTGATCTTCATGGTCAACTGCTCACCCGGTGTATCATGTGAACTTAGTTTATATGATGATGACAGTTGGATATATTAAAGATTTTGCCCATTTGGAGGACTTATCGCTCGATGTACCTTTGGAATCTGAAAGAGTACTCAGAATCAAAGATAATCAATTGAGAAATTGTTCTATCTCTGAGTGCTTGACTATAGGGAGTAGGAAGCACGTGGTGAGCAGCCCTTTGCCTGTCAAAGGGTTAAAACACAAAGATAAAAATATAACTTAGTTTAGTTGCTTTTCTACACTACACTAACTCTAGCTCCACCTAACACTAACATCCAAGAGAGAGAGAGAGAGAGAGAGAGAGAGAGAGAGAGAGAGAGAGAGAGAGAGAGAGAGAGAGAGAGAGAGAGAGAGAGAGAGAGAGAGAGAGAGAGAGAGAGAGAGAGAGAGAGAGAGAGAGAGAGAGAGAGAGAGAGAGAGAGAGAGAGGGGTTAGCTCATGTACTCAACATTTCATACTAGTGGAAAAGCCATTAAGAATACTAAATCAATAACAATGCAAAATGGAGAACAAGTAGAAGCATAAAAAAAATAGCAAAAGCATGAACACATTAGCACATGAGGATGCTTGGCTCTCCAAAGTGGTAGAGTTTCCTCCTCTCTATTAGCATGTAAATTGGTGTACAAGAGGTGCCTTTTGATCTTTGGGGAGGCCCTTGCCCTTTGGTTTCTATTGGCTAATGCAAGAAGGTAGGATTGAAATCCTAACCCTTCTAAAGAAACACAATCTAATCTATGGTGCACAAGGAAGCACACCCCACCTACCACCATTTGACTTTTGACCAATTAACAGAAACTTAGTAACGTAGTTAACTTAAACTTCGGCCTTCTTAACATTATTTTAATTACATGGCCCAAAGTCTAGTTTATTTAAAATACATTATTTACAAGTGCTCATTGGTGGGCTATGGGCTTACGCTCGCAGGATGCCACGGCCCTCGCAAATTATTTCTACTTCAGTCATTTTATTTATGTGTAGAGAATACCCACAACAGTGTGGTACTCAAAGAGATGCTACAGATGCTCAAGTATGATACATCATTGGATATATAGGCAATGCTCCTCAGCTAGTGTATCATTTATTATGTGGTGACCTTACTACAAGTTAGGCCTACTTGGAGGTAGGTGGCACGGAGGTGGTACATGTCTTGAGGGCATGGAGTACAAATCCAGTCATTTTCCTTGGGGGAAAGGATTTTTAGAATAGTTCTTATATTTCTTGAGTGGTATGTTGCACATATACTCCAATATCTTTCAATGATTAAGTATGGTTTTGGAATCCTGTAAATTATGATTGACGAATCATAAGATTCTAAATGTTTATGAGTGATGGATCATAAATTAATACTTAATTGTCATTAAAAGATTATAAAAAAATGTGATGATTCTTAAGAGATGAGTAATTCTCAATCTATTGAATGAGTCAAGAATCTAGATTCATTAGCTGAGAATCTAAATTTCTTTACTCCAGTGCATACTTGAGATTGTGTGGATCTCACAAACATTTTCATAAAGGTAATGGTCCTTACAACCATAGATTAAGATTTACTACTTTTAAGACTTTGCAAAGGCAACACAATCAATCACAAGGGCCTCGAGTGCTTAATAGGCAAATCAATTCTTTGAAATACATTGCACTTGGCAAAATAATTATGAAAATCTTTAAAAGTAGGCCATCAACGCTTAACCCTTCGCACTTTTTGACTGGCAGTTGTGAAAATTATGCAAAATTTAGCTTGATCATTCTACATTTTGATGTACATATGTAAATCACACATGTGTGTATCATGTTCCCACGTGTGAATAGTAGGCCTATTTGCATTAGCCAATTAATGGATTAGAATAGCTTGTTTTTCAGAGTAATGTGGAACTAGACAAAAGCTAGTCATGTAAAGCATGCCAAGTGTCATCAATAGGTTGGGCCAAAATCCACTCATGACTTGTACAAATCAAAATGCATGTGTAGTGTAGGCAAAGACATCCATCTTGAGTCCTATGCTATGTGGACACATGTCCTAGACTATAGGGATGCAAATTGGCAAGTAGTGCACATAGGCCAAAATCCTCATTACATTAACTTTTGAGGTCCAATCAAATTATGAGGTGCAAATCATGAATCCAATCACTTTTAGAATTTACTAAATGTCTAATTGCGTAGGAGCTCGAACTACCACTATATGGATGTGGAGTTGCATTGTACTTTTGGAATTTTGAGAGTCAATCAAGTTTTTGTCTTGCAAACTTTTGGTCTATTCTCTCTCTACCCAAGAGCTTGGTTGCTATCTCTCTCTACCCTAGAGCAAGGTGCTTGTTTGGCTCTTTCATAATGAAATTTACTCAGTTTTTTCAAGGATTGTAAAAAAAAAGTAATTATTCTTCCACAGAGAACACGATGAAAGTTTGAATAAATCAAACTAATATCAGTGTCTTCAATCGGGACTGTATCTGATCTATGTACTATAATGCTAGATCTTACATCAATTTCGAACGCAACAGATTTATGGGAAGAATTGCAAACCAAGAATGAGACTCGATCTTGTAATCAGATCATGTTCTTGGAAGACCAATTAACTTACCTACAGTGGGACGACAAAGACCTGAACACATTCGTGCGAAAGATTATAGATCTGTTTATTTCCTTGCAGAATTCTAGTGCAGAAAATACAATTTCTAAGGAAAAACAGCTTAGTTATTTTCTTCGGGGCCTACCCAGGTCATTCCACACAACTTGAACCTTATTGGCGAAAGATGTGACAATGACACTTCAAAAGACAATAGACGGAGTTAAGGAGGAAGTAGAAGCTCGTGAATGCTATGACGACAATGTTGATTCTGAAAATGCTCTATTTACTCAGAAGAATAAATCTTCTAAGAAGTCTAAGTTTAAGAGGGAGTCGTCTAAGAAGAATGAGTCTAAGACAAATAAACAACAATCTGGTAAACAACAGAAGAATTATGGTGATAAGAAGACCTGCAACAGATGCAGAAGATCAGGTCACACAGAAGGAAAGTGTTGGTTAAATCCAAAAATTGAATGCATTCATTGTCATAAATGGGTCATGCAGCAGTAGACTGTTAATAGAATCCCAGAAACAAAAAGGAGCAGAATCGAAGCAAACCTTCAGATTCAAACTATGTCGAAGACAAAGCAAAATGCTCCAAAGCAACAGAAGATAGGGCAACAAGGAACTCAACAGCCTATGTTAGTGCTGATCTATGTTGTTCATCTAATTCAATTTGAGAAGTAGTACTTGATTTGGGAGCCAACTCACATTTTGTTTCCTCGAAACAAATTTTGTCTGAGTACAAGAAGACGAACTATTCAAGATTCATTATACTTGGAGATGGTTCTAAACACATGGTTGATGGAACTGGTGTATTATAGCTGGACACGAATCAGGAAGACAAGAAACTGGAGGAAGTTTTCTATGTCCCTACTCTTGATAAAGATCTTATATCTGTAGCTAAGATAGTCAATACAGACATGTCAGTAACCTTCACGAAGAAATCTTGTAAACTGTTCGAGGAAGATTCTGATAACCTGGTTGCTAAAGGCAACAGAGAAGAAAATTTATATCACTTGAACATTCGAACAAGAATCGAACAAGTCAACCAAACTTAGGAATCAACAGATGTATTGTGGCACAAGAGGCTATGCCACATGAACATGGAAGCCTTGTACCAAGCCAACAAACGTCAGAGAATTTAAGGAGTCGAAATCACAAGTAGAGATATTCGAACTACCTGCGAATCTTGTCTTAAAGGAAAGATGACTAGAACACCTTTCAGTAAGGATGTTTATAAAGCAACTAAGGTACTTGAAATTGTGCATTCAGATATTTGTGGACCATTCAAAGTATTGTCGTTGGGTGATGCAAAGTACTTCATTACGTTTATTGATGACTTCAACAAGTTCGCTATAGTATACTTTATTCATACCAAATCTGAAGCTTTCGAGAAATTCGTTGAGTATATGAATTGGGCTGACAAGCAATAAGCTGAAGCAAATTCGCACAAATCGTGGAGGTGAGTACATTTCCAACGAATTCAAAGCTTACTGTACTGATCAAGGTATTATGCACACGAAGACTGCATCTTCCACACCTCAACATAATGGAATAGCTGAACGAAGGAATTGTACACTGATGGAAGCTGCAACGTGTATGACGGCTCATGTAAAGGCACCAAAACTGTTGTGGGCAGAAGCAGTGGCTATATCAAATTATCTTCATAATTGTATTCTGAAATCTTGAATACCGGATAAAACTCCTCATGAGTTATGGTGGAATCGAAGCCAAATCTTGCACATGTTCGGACATTCGGATGTGCAGTGTATATGCACATACCAGATAAGTTGAGAAAGAAACTTGATGAAAAGACAGAACAAGGTTTCTTGGTAAGATTCGAGTTACATTCGTCATATTATCGTGTTTATGTACCTGAAACTGGCAAGATAAAAGTTGTTCAAGATGTTAAATTTGATGAGACAAAATACATAGCAGACAATGATCTAGTCGGCTATGAAATTCTCAAAATATTATGAGCTACCAACAACAACAGAAGAAAAACAAGCAGAAGATGAAAGAGAATTACCAAATTCAGAGGGAGGTCAAGATCAAGTGTCTGACAGACTTGAATTGCCAGTTCAAATTCCAGTAGAAAAGTTCGAATCAGAATCGAACTTGAAACCTGCATAATCAAACTCGAAATCACTTGTGAGAAGATCTGACAGACAACGTAAACCACCAGAAAGGTATGGTCAGGATGTTTTTAATACAACCATCAAATTTTGTGGATTCTCTGAGGAACCTCAAACGTTCGAGGAAGCTGTTGATGGACCAGATAAAGATCGCTGAATTTAGGCAATGGAGGATGAAATGTCATCCATGTATAAGAATAATATATGGACACTTGCACCTATACCTGATGGCAGAAAACCAGTCAAGTACAAGTGGACCTACAAGATCAAAACAAGTCTTGATGGAGAAAACATCAGATACAAGGCAAGATTAGTTGCTAAAGGATTTTCACAGAAGTATGGGATCGACTACACTGATACTTTTTCACTTGTAGTCAAACATATATCAGTTCGTTTGTTATTTGTGTATGCAATGACTCATGATTTGAAAATCCATATTGTAGATGAGAAAACTGCTTTCTTGCACGCAGAATTGGAAGAAGACTTATTCATGGACCAACCACTTGAATTTGTAAGCCAAGAATATCCAGAATACGAATGTCACATGAATAAAAGTGGTCTGAAACAAGCAGCGAGACAATGGTATAGAAAGAAGGACGAAGCATTATGTTTCTTAGGCTTCAAACCTCTTTTTGCTGAGTCAAATGTCTATATCAAGCATGTCCAAAATGAAATAATCATTCTAGCTGTCTATGTTGATGACACACTTATCTTCTCAAGACGAGATAACTTAATTTCAGATGTCAAAAGAGACATTTCTGAAATATTTGAGATCGCTGACCTAGGAGAAGCTAAAATTTATCTAGGCTTGTAGATCGTGAGAGACTTTGAAGATGGTAAGTTGTATCTTCTAGAATACAAAAATACACTCAAAAGATAATTGAAGACTTTAACATGCTCGAATGCAAAGGTGTGCATACTCCCATGATACATGGAACGATACTGAGCAAGGCAGATTGTCCGCAGACTCTCGAGGAAGAGGAACGAATGGCCAAAACACTCTATCGTAGCTAATTGGATCATTGTTATATCTAGCAGACAACACCAGACCTTATATAGCATTTGCAGTATATAGGCTGAGCCAATATAATCAAAACCCAAGATCGTTGCATTGGAAGTTGGCAAAGAGAGTACTACAATATCTCTAGGAAACGAAAGACTATGGATTGTGTTGTTTGAAGGAAGCTGGATTTTACATCGAATCTTACAGTCACGCAAGCTGGGCATCCATGAAAGATAATAGCAAAAGTATTTCAGGAGGTTGTACTCTAGCATCTAGCGCAGCCATACTCTGGATAAGCAAGAAGCAAACAACAGTAGCTCAATCTTCCTGTGAGGCCAAATATGTAGCAGCAGCCAAGATGACAAACGAGCTAATATGGATCAAACAGATGTTGGAAGGATTTGATGAATCTATTTTTGAACCTTATGTCTTGTTAATGGATAACACTTTAGCAATCTATCTTACAAAAGATCTTGTATTTCACTCAAAAACGAAGCACATAGCTATCAAGTATCATGTGATTCGGGACTTAGTCAAGAAGAAGATACTGAAGACAATCTTCATACCCACAGAGGAAATGACAGCTGATATCTTTACAAAGCCACCCAATAAAGCTTTGTTCGAGAAGCAGCAAAGAAGATTGGGGTTAATCCAACTGCCACTTTGAGAGGGAGTTGTAGAACAACTAATCAGACAGATCTTGATTCTACTAACAGAGCGCATAGTTTACTTGACAAAGGATAAGAAAGAAACGAACACGAACTCGAAACATTTTTATTCGTAATCAACCTCAAAAGATTCGCAAAATTTGTCTTGCAGTCAACTCGAAAGATTCGTGAAATAGTTTCTTGTAGAAGCTCGTGGCAACAAAAGAGAGATCCTTGTAATATATCAAAAATCTATTACAGAAAATTGTTTAACTATCATCATCATCCTCTTCAAGATTCAAACGAATGCTATTGTCATGAAGGAATAATCTCCTTTCATATGGATCCAAAAATTCTAAATTTTTCCTTTTGCTCATATCAATGTAACCCGAATAAAGGGCCATTGCGGATGATCTTTTTGTAGTCTCATTGGGAGTATAACCCAATATTTTGATAGCCAAATCCCTTTTCACAAATATTATTTTATATGTTCCTCTTGCGTACTTATGGCCTCCTAAACAAACTGATAATGATTTGATGGCCATAATGACAGTGGTTGCATATGGATTAAAAGATGTATGATATATACAAATCTCATTATTTTTGAAAGTTTTTCAAATAATGAGATAGAGACACATCCTTTCTCCCGGCTGATTTACCTCGGACACCTCCATGTCTCATACCAAAGGCATCAATTTCAATAGCATCTTGTAAACGAGAAAAAAAATAAATTTAGAATGATACATAACATTGCAAACTCATACTTTAACACAGTGTTTGAAATAAGAAAACTGAACAATATCAATACCAATATAATATCTACGTGCCAGATCATAATCATCGTATTCAACGATGTTTGCTCTGCTAATGTCATGTCCTCCAATGGCCTCTACATTTTCGGAGGGGATATATCTAGGCCTTGGGAGATATTTTTTTTGGAATTCCAAAAATTCCTCCTTTGTAGGCAAAGTTTTTTCATAGGCTTTAGGTTTTTCAATCATGGCCTCCAAGGCTCATTGCCAGATTTCCAATTGCCATCTTTATCATAATCTATCTCACTTTCAACGTTATCATATGTGTAATCAACAATGTCAGAAAATTTTGATAAATTTTGAGCAAAAATTGAGAGCATTTCATCCTCTCTCAAATTCAAAACATTTTTTTTATCATTAAATGAAATATAACTTTCATTATTTATAGAATATAAGGGAACATCGAGTAGAGCTAATTGATTAACAGGAGATGCAGATGGAAGAGAATCGGAGAGGATTATAGAACGACTTTTGACAGTAGTTTGAATTGAACATGTTGGAATCTTAATCTTATAGTACCTTTACCTTCGATAGTGTGAGTACTATCGTCACAAAAGATGAACATACTTCTTTGTGTTGTAAGGCGTATACAAGATTGGAAAATCTCACGATGATTGGTCATATGTTGAGTAGCTCCAGAATCCAGAAACCACGAATCATCCGAATTCGCGTATTTGTCTTTGACCATAAAGGCGCCTTCGTCCATTTCAACTTTAGGAGATGTTGTAACTGCAAAACATCTTCTTCGACGAATGTGGATTCGATGATTGTTCTTGACCTTGAGTCTGTTTCTGATTCGATGTAGACTACTTGGAGCTTTTCTACTTCTATCGTTTCAAGCCCTTGTTGTAGTCCTGCGATGGCAGCATATTCACAAAATTCAAAATTATTTTAGGGTTTGTAGCCCTCTAGCCCACAGTGACATGGTCTTCCTTGCGCTCTAATGCCAAACGTCAAACTCTATCTAAGTACCAATCATCAAACAACCAAAGGTATGCAAAGTAAAAACGTAAAAAACTTACTAATTTCTTTCCTACAGTACATATCATACTCATACAACATTCAAGGACTAGTTGCTACATCTCCGGCTAGTGTTTGCTACATAAAAACTGAGAAGGAGTCTCTCTTTTGGTCTCAGGTCAATCCAACCAGTCCAAATAAATGGCCCAATACCCCATGCCAAAGCTAAGTATGACTCTGGAGATTCAGCTTAATTACAATGGTCACCACAGGCCAATGGATTTCATTAAATACAAATAATTACAAATGTACAACTGTAAGTACTGGGATAGGGAGTAAAAGCTCTATGTGTGTGTGTGTGTGTGTGTGTGTGTGTGTGTGTGTGTGTGTGTGTGTGTGTGTGTGAGAGAGAGAGAGAGAGAGAGAGAGAGAGAGAGAGAGAGAGAGAGAGAGAGAGAGAGAGAGAGAGAGAGAGAGAGAGAGAGCTCCAAGCCCATCACAAACCTATGTTTGACTATATAATAAATGTGTTGAGGATAGGTAGGGCAATTAGAAATTATGCACTACACATCAAGAGGAACCTAGGGAATTGAACCCTAGAATTAGAGCCACCATCCCCTTTAATTGCACACATTCAAAGGGTTAGACGCACAATCTCAAAAACACATTGATAATCGTAATGCTCCATAACATACACGACCTCTATCAAATTGGACATTCTACTTTCAAAACCACAGAACACATAAGGTAAGTAGCTATATTACCAACCCTTTCAATTGTGAATTTTGAAGGACAATATATCAATATGATCACTCTCTCTCTCTCTCTCTCTCTCTCTCTCTCTCTCTCTCTCTCTCTCTCTCTCTCTCTCTCTCTCTCTCTCTCTCTCTCTCTCTCTCTCTCTCTCTCTCTCTCTCTCTCTCTCTCTCTCTCTCTCTCTCTCTCTCTCTCACACACACACACACACACACACAAGATTCAAATAAACAAATTTTACTCCACTAATATCTACATATTCCCTACATTCATGTATGTTTACATACTCCATCTATAGACCTCAAGATTTCACAATACACAACATCAAATGTGTGAACTAGCACTTCTCACCAAATTGGTTCAAATCATACACAACACCATCATATAATACTCAGCATCCTGTTTGTAGCATAAATGAGGAGTGTTTACCTTCTCTTATCTTTTGATGAGTAATTATTCACATGAGCATCATTCACTCCTGATTTATTTGTTTCCAATAGTCATGTAATCTTGCATGGCAATTAAATTGTTTATCACATGGCATAAAAGTGTACACAAAGCTGCTTCTACAACCATAAAATTTGATGTAAAGGTGCGAAGACATTGATGCTCCTCTATAAATATGTATGCTAGAAGTGAAAAACATACTCTACCAAAGAAAAAATCTTCCAAAACACCGAATACTAACCACCGTATGTTATAGCTCATGAAAATAGATCTAGTCTATCTGAAAGAATTTGCTATCAAGTGAACAACTTTAAATCAAAAATTTGCTGAAAGACACTTCAGTTGTTTCCAGGAACTATCATATTCATAGTTACTGCATGGACTAGGATTTTAGACGCATATGACTCCAGTATGTTTTAAGAAAACTCCATATCCATAGAAACTATATAATCTCTATAGTTTTTGGATGCATATTACCAAACTCCTGCAACAGATTCTGGCAAGTCATATAGCCTAATCCCTGCTTTCTAATCTGAGGACATTTAGTAATGCAGTTGATTCATCAAGATTGTAATTGTCATGTAGTTCATTGTTTCTTTGTTGATTATGTTAAGATGGGATACCCCTCAAATTGAGCACATGGTCAAGACCAATAAACCAGAGCTATTTCGGAACTTGCCAAACACTAATTTGAGTACAAAAAAGAAAAGTACAAAGCATTCAGCTTAACACTACCTGAATTACCACATCCCAAGATCATGCAAAACTTTAAAAGAAGAGAGAGATGCATTGCGCATGAAGAAGAGCCAAAAATTTCTGAAGAGTATCACTTATAAGTGTATTTAAGGGACGTCTACAAGTGAAAATTGAATCTTCTAACAAAAGGATAATTTATCAACAGTACATACAAGAACAAAGTTCAGGAGTGAATCACGCACAAAAAGAAATGAGCTATTCACACTATCAACTGAATTGATGTGTAACAGGTCTCATTGTACAAATATTCCAGTTTCAACAGGTGTCCCTGAAATTCCAGAACGACAAAAGATAACGACCTCAGGGAGATCTCAACATGAGAAATGACAAGTTTCACAACTGAACCTCTTCCCTGCCGCAAATATTCCATTTTCAAAAGATGTGCCCCTGACTAATTGCAAAAGACAAAAGATCAGCACCTCGGGCAGAATTCAACACAAGTGACAAAATTTCACAACTGAACCCCTTTCCTTGCTCAAAGTCGGCAAAATGGGTAACATGGTACTTAAAATTCTCTGAAATCACAAGAAATAGAACAATAAAAAACTAGCACACAATAAGAACCCCTTTCCTTGCTCAAAGTCGGCAAAACGGGTAACATGGAACTACTTAAAATTCTCTGAAATCACAAGAAATAGAACAATAAAAAACTAGCACACAATAAGTATATGACAGGACATCAGCTAAGTCAAGGATGGAATCGTTTCTGATCTGACTAATCTGATTATAATCTCATACTCAAAACCGTTTCATGGTGGCGATTAAGATGAATAACTGGTTAATTTTACAAAGCCACTTCCAGTGTACCAACACAACATTTAAATTGCACATGCAAAATATAAGACAACATACACCCATACAATGCCTGTCTCCAGCACCGAACCAGAATCTGCTAGCTGCAAAATTTTAGGGATGCTCCACAGTTAAAGCCATCAATCTGCAAGCCTGCATTTACTTGTTTGCCACCTTAAGCTAAGTGCGACATCTAGTTATCCTTTAGCTTACAGATATTGAGGTACACGTTTTGTCAGCAAAGGTTAAGAATATCAGTTTGTTTACAAGAAACTCATAAGAGTTCCGACAAAAGAGTTTAATCGGACTACTCAAATATACTAATTAAATGTATCACAGTTCAAAGCACCTAAGGGCAGGACAAAGATGAAGAGCACGGCAAGCAAATGGTATCAAGCACAACTGCATAACAAAATTTTGAAAATTGACATTATTGTAGGCCTTGTCAAATCACCCTAAAGTGAATATTCTTCACACTGTGATCTTTCCAAGCATTTTGTAATAGCATCTTCAAGCAGAAATCTTTCCCAGAATTGCGTACTGCTTTATCAACTAGACTCAAATCTCCATCTTTGGAGAGAACAGGAAAGGAAATGTAAGAATGAAAATAACTTGGACAACTGTAATGCTATAGAGTGAACATCCATTCAAAAAAAGAAACAAAGCTGATCATTTCTATTTGCATTTTTGAAGTGAATTCATTCTTAACCATAATGCACCATTAGGACTATATTTAATAATTTGGATCCTAATCTGAAGCACAAAAAAGACTTTACGTAGCCAATACATATATGGTGACTTCATTAATCCCCATGTCCATAGCATAAAACTATATTTGATAGTTTGGAACTTACAGGAACAGCAAACCTAGACCCTACGTTGCGCAAGTGACTTGTATCCAATCGAGTTAGAAGAAACAGCCAATGATGAAATCAGGGTTGAAAGTGTGTAACTCAACACCACAACTTCCTATTTCATTAACTTAGCAATCATGTGACAATTTCCTCCTCACGCTAGATACTGAAACTCCATTTCTTACCCCCAACTGTCTACCCATTTACCAGATGATCCTTTGAAACCTTTCTCAATTTTCATGCTAAGGCTACCCAGCAACAGCTTACTTGCAAGTGTTATAAATCACTTGTGACAAATTTGAATCAGTTAAAACACTAAGAGTATGTCCAAAATGTTAACACTTTGATTTGGAAGACCAAAAACACCAAATCATTGATTTGTTGTGATTATGACTTATTCCTCTCCGATTGCAATTGAACTTGTAATTTACCAAAACCCTCTTTGTTCAAGGATTTCTCATCCAATTCCACTAGCACATCGCCTTGATTTCTGATTATGCTTCTCTACCAGCTCGCTGACCAATGTTAAACTTCTTCTTCCTGTGTTTGCTTACCATATATTGCCTGCATAGTTTCTGAGCACTTTTTTCAATGTCAATATATGCTTAAAAGATTATTTTTCGGTCCATCCAATTGGAATTAATGACAGATTGTTTACCTGCTAAATAATCTCCCTCTCATAATCAAGCAGCTGAGTCCCGCAATTCACTTGCACCATGGGCAAAGTGACATCGATCTCCGAATGTGCATGTACCTTTTGGAAAATTCTCGCACATTTTAGTTTTGTAGTTGTGGGGTCCAAAACTAGAAGGTTTTGTAGGAAGTGCATCCTTTTGAATAAGAAGCTCTTGAACCATCTGAGTCGCAAGCTTGATCTGCTCAAATGATCCTTCCATTTCAACATTTTTGCATTTTGAGTCACTTTCATGATCCCGAATAGACAGTTTTGCACCAGTAAGCCTGGAAATCTGTTTAGCATTGATCCCACTTTTCCCAATAATAATACCAGCTAGTGACGCATCTATGCTAATTTTAGCAGTGGAAGATGCTCCAAATGATGCAACAGCGGCAATTCCAGGAGGAGTTGGTTCACAAAAAGGAAGACCGCTGCCACCTCCAGACCTGCGCCCTTCATAAAGGCCTGCTGCACCACGAGCTGCTGTGTAATCCCTTGGCAAGCCAAGTCCTGTCGATTCTCGTTCAGATGTTCCACTGACTTTGCGCAATTCCTTTTCTCCATGAGCAAAATGACAGCTAACACCAAAGCGGCAGCCTTCAGGGGTGTCAAACTTATTGCACAAACGCGTCTTAAAGCCACCCAAGCCTGTCCCCTGGTCCGAGACAGACACACCACCACCAAACGTGGTGCCCAACTTTTTCGTGAAACCTCCAGATTTACTCAAATTGGGTGCAGGAGACAGACCAAGAGAAGAGATGCCACCTGGAACAAAATGTAAAAAGTGGCATTCTTGTCCATACGGGCAGCCAGAAGTGCTGGATTTCAGAAGGAAACAATAGTCAATATCTACACATGGTACTTTTCTCTGGTCAAAGACATTCCGAAGACAAAAGGAACAACATAGCTACAGAATAGACTGCGCACTACAAAGTTAACTACATGCCAAGAAATAAAGCATCCTGAACATAATAGATTCAATGATTCAAGGCATCACATTGTTGGAACAGTAACTAGCAAGATGCTGTAACATTCTCAAATGGATACAACTATTAACCAGTGCTGCAGCTTGCCAAGAGAATAAACAGTTATGCAAGATGAAGAAGTTTTTCTGGTCATACACATACAGCCTTTCTCGGACAAAGCTGACTACGTGCTAACAAATAAAGAATCCAAAACGAAGCAATGCATCACATTGTTGGAACAGTAACAAGCAAGATGCAAACACATTCTCGAATGAGCACAAATATTAACCAGTACTGCAGCATCAACTTATGCATCAATGTAAAAATGTAGATAATATGAGAGCTTCTGGTCTGTGTACCTTCTATAGTAATATAAAGTGGAAGGTTCTTTCTGTCATGGATTTGCAATCATACATAATCACACATGGCATCTTTTGCTGTAAAAATAATCACGCATGGCATCTTCAAGGACTAAGTTCTTGTTAGTAAACATACAAGCTTCTCTCCTTATGGTAATTACTTCTCCTGTGAAAAAAATCCCATGCTCTTTGATATAAATTGTCAAATATCGTAGAAATAGGTGAAAAGCAAGACATGCTAATTAACTGCAAAAGTTGGTTGTCCACACTTGATAGATAATTTTCCAAGAGTCAGATTATTTTGAGGTTAAGTTTAATCCACAATTTTAGCTAACAGAAAGGTCCATTGCATAAATAAGCTCCACAGGTCATAGAGCCTCAAAGCATGTACAACACGTGAGATAATACATAC
>MU834803.1:0-44146 GCA_029204225.1 Diphasiastrum complanatum
AATCCAGCTTTAAGTGTTCTAATTGCCCAACAAGATCTTCAAAACTAATTCATACTCACAAAAACAAGAGTACAGTCCACCGAAGAGATTAGAACTTGTTTTTGTGTGGTATTACTCAAAAACCATTTCAATGTGAAGATTGGTTCTGAAATAGATGGAAAGAGCAGTATGATATTGCGAGTTTCTTAAGCATCAAAGATAGCCATCATCGAATCAGAAACTGAGGAGTCATAGACGTCCGTGTTCTGATCAGAGTGACTAAACAAGCGCGATCAAACAACGATAAAGTGCATTCAATCACAACAAGCATTTATCCACGTTATACACAGACAAAAAAGCGTGATGCTGTTATATTACACTGAAGCATACTACAATAGCAATTACAACCAAATTGATGGCATAACTGGGAGGCTCAAAATCGTTCATCTTATGGACGGAGCATCAAGTGGGATGATCTATTTATAGATTGCATCCATGTATAAACTACATTAAATGTTTGTCACCTAATTAGGTAAGCCATTGTTCTTGGAAGTATATGGCTTTTGTGACAACTATACATAATGTATACTGTCAACGAATTAGGATTGTTGACACGGACGAGGATGTCGCAAATTCTCTCACTTTGCATTTTATGTGAAGTGGTTTTCTCTCACTTCGCAAATTTTGAAAAGTGGCTGGAACGTCCCTCGTTCAAAATAGATGACCTTCGGCATTTTCTCTCTCTTCGAGATTTTACGAAAAAGCCAAAGGTGCTCTTAAAAAGGCGAAGGTGCCCTCAAAAAGACGAAGATGTCTTTAAAACAGTTTAACTCATGAAAAATAGATGACCCGCATTTTTCAAGAAAATGTGAAAAAGTCGAAGGTGTTAAAAATAGTTAAACTTTTGAACTACACAAGTTAAACTTTTGAACTATGCAAGTGTCGCATTTCGGAAAATGCAAAAAAGCCAAAGCTATTGAAAACATAGTTCATTTTTTAAGACTGTTTTGACACTTACTGTATTTCTGTAGACTGTTGCGACACTTAGTGTATTTCTATAGATTGTCAAAAAAGGAATGTATTTCTGCAGACTTGTTCTAAATGCTAGTTCATGGAAGTCCTTGAAGATGGCCAAGTCTTCAATGACTTCAAGTAATTGAACTTAACAGGATTGGTTACCCTTTGCTGGAGATCAACCTGAAGCTCGTTGTATACGTTCTTCAAATAAATTGGCTTGTATGAGTTTGTTATTCTTGCAGGTATCAGATGAGCAAACGTAGAACCAAAGTTGGTTTCACCTGACCCTAGATCAATGATCAATAAACGTGTAGGAAGAATCATGAAATAGAAATTAGTCATTCACCAAGGAGACAACTGTGGGTTTAATTTTCAACAGTCCTCCTTAACGTCATGGTTGGTGCCTTGGTATCTTCGTCAGGTTCAACATGTTGAAGAACTTCTTATGCTTGATCCTAGGAAGCGCTTTGGTGAACATGTCTGCAACCATTTCTCTTGTGGAGCAGTATTGAAGGATCACTTGCCCTGAGAAGACTTTCTCCCGAATGAAATAATACTGGATTTCTATGTGCTTGGATTTGTCATGAAATTTGGGATCAATGACAGTGAAATATAGCTCAAGTTGTCACACAGAATGGTGGTAGCATTGATCTGAGTGTGATGTAAGCCATGAAGTAATAACCTGATCGATATAGCTTCTTTTGAAGCTTGGCATGTTGTGATGTACTCTGCTTCTGTCAAAGAAAGCGCAACTGATTTCTGCTTTCTACTTTATTGAGTTCCACAAAATCGGTCCCCCCGAAGGTAGATTTTCTGGTAGAGACTGTTCCTCCCCAATCATAGTCGGAGTAGCCTCGCAGGACGAGTGGGTCGATAGCATTTCCATCATAACATAAAATGTGATCTAAACTTCTCTGAATATATCTCATTACTCTCTTTAATGCTTTCCAATGAGAGATCCTAGGCTTTGACATGAATTGACTTAATGTGCTAACGGTATGCTAAATCTGATCTAGTACACAACATTGTATACATCAAAGATCCTATTAGTGAATGATAAGGGTACTTTGCTATGTCGAGTACTTCACTATCAGAATCAGCACAAGTAGGTTTAGTCAATACTATACGTGGATCCATTGGAGTTTCAATTGGTTTGCAATCATAGATATGAATTTTTTCTAAAATGCCTTTTAGATATGTCTCTTGGCTAAGATAGATCTTCTTCTGAAGTCTATTTCTAGTAATGTGAATTCTTAACAAAGAATGGACAACTCCTAAATCAATCATGTCAAATTCCTTTCACAGATCACTCTTACTAGTGTGTAGAAGAGAAATGTCGTTAGACAAGATAAACGCATCATCTACGTAAAGAGCTATGTGAGCTGAATTGGTGCCTATATGCTTTGCATAAATATTACAATCAGCTGAATTGTTTGCAAACCCCAATTGATAAAAGTTAATTCTATTGAACCATGCCCTTGCGACCTGTTTCAGACCATAGATTGCTTTGTGTAGCTTGCACACTTTGTGCCCTTGGCCTTGACTTTGAATCCTTTCGATTGGAAGGTATACAGCTCCTCTTTGACATTGCCATTGGAAAATGCTATCTTGACATCCATTTGGTGCATTTCGAGGTCTTCTGCGATTGCTAACACAATCAGAGTCCTGATTGACTGCATTTGGATGACAGGACTGAAATTCTTTTGGTAATCCACTCATTGGACTTGAGTGAATCATTTAGCCACCAACCGTGCTTTCCATTTAGCAATAGAACCTTCAGAGTTGATCTTCTTCTTGAAGATCCACTCATTGTTGATAACTCTCTTGTGATTGGGGAAGTCGACCAGTGTCCAGGTTTGGTTCATCAAAAGTGGGTTGTACTTGCTTTCCATAGCTTCTTGCCACTTCACAACATCCTTGGAGTTACTTGCTTTGGCTAGGCTCTCTGGTTCTTCTGATTAGGTCCAGAATGATTGAGGTGTATACCTCTCAGGAACTGTCCGAGTCCGTAAGGATCTGTGGACATTTGATTGACCAGGATGCAATGATGCACTTCTTGAATTTCTCCAGATCTGTTCGGCTAGCTTGGTCTGGTCTGATGACAAGTACTGTCGGCTACTCGGCTTCTATAGTTGTAGCTGCAAGTTTTGTAGAAGAAACATTATCGTTGGAAAATTCCATGCTACGTAAAATAGGATGAAATGACATGGCATCATTTATTGATGGTTGTTTAAAATCATAGTATGTATGTTCTTGAGATATTACATCCCCAGAGACAAATACTATATTGGTGGATGGATCATAAACTTTATAAGCTTTATGTTCATCAGGATAGCCAATGAAAATAGATTTATTTGTCCTATGATCCAGCTTCTTCCTAAGCTGTTTAGGAATGTGAACAAAACATATACAACCAAAATTTTTTAAATGGCTGACACTAGGCTTGTGCCCATGCCAAATTTCATGAGGAGTTTTGTTGTTGGCGGCTTTGGTGATGGATCTGTTCTGCACGTAACAGGCTGTGGCAGTAGCTTCTGCCCAGAACTTTGCAGGTAGGTGTGCTTGATGTAGCATGGATCTAGTTGAGTTGAGAAGAGTTCGGTTCTTCCTTTCTACAATCTCGTTCTATTGAGGGGAATAGAAAGTGGAAAACTGTCTTCTAATACCATGTTCAGCCATGTAGTCGGACATCTCGTTAGAGAAGTATTCGCTACCACCAACAGTTTGGAGTGCCTTCACTTTTGTACACGTTTGTGTCTCAGCCATGGCCTTGAATCTCTTGAAGCATTCAAAGGCTTCATATTTGTGCTTAATGAACATGACTGTAGACCATCTAGAATAATCATCTATGAAAGTGATAAAATAGATTGCATCTACTAAGGACGAATTTGGCATTGGACCACAAAGATCGCTATGTACAAGATCAAATACATGCTTTGTTTTGATGGAATGTGATTTGGGAAAGTTGCATCTAGAGTGTTTGCCATTGACGCACGATTCACAAAAGAAAGATTGCCTATCCAATGAAGAAGGGATATACAATCCATCGACTAAATTATTACAACGCATATAGGAAAGTGGTCTTGTATTCACGTGTCCAAATCGACTATGCCACAAAGTAGCATTATCATTTATATTTTCATGAGAGATGCTAGCTAATGCAACTGAATTAGAGAGTACATAAAGATTTCCGACTCTAGTGCATGTAGTCAGAGTAGTATCTTCTTTGGATATTGTACACTGCTCAGATGAGAAAGTAGCAGTGTAGCCCTCATCAGTTATCTTAGAACTGATAATAAGTTCTTCGATAGTTGAGGAACGTGAAGGATGTTGAAAACACAAATAAATATATCGTTGTTAACTGTGATCTTGACTGTCCCTTTGCCTTCAGTGCGTATGGTGCTAAAATCTCCGAGGTAGATGAATTGATCTATGTTGTAAGCTGCATACTTGGTAAACCATTCCTTGCAAGAGGTCATGTGTTGGGTAGCGCTGCTGTCCAGGTACCAGCTATCACAGCCTTCATTGCTACTGTTGTAATCCATTAACAAATGTGTATCTTGCTCCTTGAATTCCGCCGTGTTGGAGGAGTCTGTTGGCTGATGATGTTGTTGCTTCTTCATCTCGTTGTAGATTTGTCTTTGATGGACAGGCCGCTGGTCTTTCTCCACATTTCTTCTTGAAGAAGATGATCGATCACCTTTTGAAGAGTGAGGTCAGGTTGTGTCAAGATCATCACCACAAAGTGTTCATAGGATTTTGGAAGAGGAGAAAGCAAGGTCATAACAGCATCATCATCTTGAATAGAACATCGTACAACTGATAACTAGTCCAATAAAGACTTGAAGTTGTCGATGTGAGAAGTGATGGCAGTAGATCAGACATGCTAAGAGTAAAGAACTTCCTTCTCAGATGTAATCTAGTGGTTACATCATGAGTCTCATAGAGATTTGATAACAAATCTAATGCATTCTTAGAGGTTTTGCATGTGGTAACATGGGATATTTGAGAGTCGGCTAGATTGATTGTGATACATGCTAAGGCCTTCTGATCTTTGAGCGTCCATGTCTTTTCTTGATCACCATCTTCTGGTTTCAGGTTAGCACCTTCTACTACATCCCAAAGATCTCTATCTATCAACATCATCCGAAGTTTTAACTCTCAGATGTAGAAGTTAGAACCATTGAACTTGTCAATGATTCTAGCTTCGCTGGATGATAAAGATGTTGACCTACTTATATGAGACATGTTAACAGTAATATAAATGGAACAAACTTAATCTCTCAGTTTATTTGAGCTATGCTCTGATACCAATCTGATGGGGCAAGAGAGATAGAAGAACGCGAACGGAGAAGAGAGCAGGAATATCGCGGAACAGCTCTACCAGCTTATAATAAATATAATCACAACTTTAAGTGTTCTAATTGCCCAATAGAATCTTAAAAATTAATTCATACTCACAAAAACAAGAGTACAGTCCATCGAAGAGATTAAAAATGGTTTGTGTGTGGTATTACTGAAAAATGGATTCAATGTGAAGGGTGTCAAAGACAGCCATCGTCTGATTAGAAACTGAAGACTTATAGATGTCCGTGTTCTGATCAGAGTGAGTAAACAAGTGCAATCAAACAGCGATTAAGTGCATTCAATCACAACAAGCATTCATCTACGTTATACACAGATAGAAAAGCGTGCTGCTGCTCATTACACTGAAGCACAATAAAATAGCAATTACAACCAAAATGACGATGTAACTAGGAGGCTAAAAATCATTCGTCTCATGGACGGAGTGTCAAGTAATTTGTGCTGAGATGATCTATTTATAGATTGCATCCATGTATTAACTACATTAAATGTTTGTCATCTAATTAGGTAAGTCGTTGTGCTTGGAAGTATATGGCTTTTGTGACAACTGTACATAGTGTATATTTACAATGAATTAGGAATGTTGACGCGGACGAGGACATCACAAATTCTCTCACTTTGCATTTTACGTGAAGTGGTTTTTTCTCACTTCACAAATGAATATCAGAATTGGGATCCAAGAATACTCTAATGGCCCAAAAATTGACTCAACTCAATAAAGGCGAAGGTGCCCTCAAGAAGGTGAAGATGTCTTTAAAACAGTTTAACTCATGAAAATAGATGACCTTTGTGAATTTTCTCCCTCTTCGCATTTTTCCGGAAAATGTGAAAAAGCCGAAGCTGTTAAAAACAGTTAAACTTTTGAACTATGCAAGTGTCGCATTTCGGGGAAATGCGAAAAAGCTGAAGCTGTTGAAAACATAGTTCATTTCTGCAGATTGTTGCGACACTTAGTATATTTTTGCAGACTGTCGAAAAAGTAATGTATTTCTGCAGATTTGTTCTAAATGCTAGTTCTTGGAAGTCCTTGAGGATGTCCAAGTCTTCAATGACTTCAAGTAATTGAACTTAACATCTGAACTTGAAATTATGATAGGATTGGTTACCCTTTGCTAGAGATCAGGACGTTCTTCAAATAAATTGGCTGTCTGAGTTTGTGATTCCTGCAGGTATCAAATGAGTAGATGTAGAACCAAAGTTGGTTTCACCTGACCCTAGATCAATGATCAATAAACGTGCAGGAAGAATCATGAAATAGAAAATAGTCATTCACCAAGGAGATAACTGTGGGCTTAATTTCCAACACAATGTATTACATCTATAACAAGAACTAATAGATCCTTAAAGTGAATTCTTTGCCTATGCACATAGTCTCCTCTTCTGATATGAATCTCATTTGGTCTTTGATTGGAAAGCTTCCATAGGATACATGACCTTGCATGCGAGGAGACGTGATGCATTTTGATTTCAAATATCAAAAGTACTTTTCTAGATAATTGAGTCTCTTCAAGAGCATACTTGAATTGTGTGAGAAAGAAAGGGAGCTCAATCGAACCAATGCCTCCAAATTGAAAGCATCACATATAGTCTTTTTTTAAATATGTGGTTGATATACAGTGGTTTACCGCAATAGGTACAAGGTTCCAAAACCATATTTATGTTAACTTCACTTTTACTAATGATTTAAAATGAATACAACCCATACCTGATGGTTTAAAGCCAAGAATCTAGCTTCCCAATTTATTCATGAAACTCAACCAAGCATATGAATACTTCAACAACATAAGGAGGCCTACCAATGAAGAAAGCAATCACATAGTGATGTGAAACATGGTTGGGAAAATTTTGAAAAGTCTCTCGTTAAGTGGAATAGAACATCATCTTTTGTTGTATTTCATTTTAGAAAAATGTGATATATATGGCTAAGAAGCTCTCTATTTTCTTCTAGAGTTTGTGGATACATAAACGATTATTTTCGGGGTTTTGACAATCTGCGAGTAAATTCTTTGCGAGTTTTATTTACAAATGATTTCTAAAATTTCATGGCACATATCTTTTAGCTAGCAAGAAAATAAACAACATGATAATGAAGTGTACAAAAACACTAAACTCGCAAAACTCGCAGATTATTTACTCGCAAAATGCCAAACCCCTTATTTTCGTTCAAAATTTTGTTCTACACTTTGAGGATGAATGGCTCCCCATGATACATCTATACCTAGTAATTTACTATCCAATGTGTATAAGATATTCCCACATGAACTAGCGTTTTTTTTTTCTTTCAAAAAATCACTTCTACTATTGATTTTTGACAAAGAGTACATGGTAAAAATTAAAGCACTAGAGCCTAGGGAAGTGATAAAAGCTTAAGAAGAATTCTTCTAAGGATGTTATGACAAAGTCAAATTGACATTGGGGCTCCTGCTATAAATCGAGTTCTACAATCTCTCTACTATAATGAAAAGTGAGGTGCAATTGACAGGTCGTCTTTCTCATTCAATTTGTTTTTGCTTTCCTCTTCATTCCACATCAAAAGTGCTCGGCATGTGTTAGGTCCCACATTTGAATTGTGCTTTAGTCATGGAAGGTTATGTCATTGAAGCTTCTTGTTACTTCATTACTCATTAGAAACACATATTATTTCTTCTTCAACTCTCCCTCTTCTTGTGAGGTCCTGAATGTGCTATGCATATGATTGATATATTGATAAAACTAGGCCTCAAAAGTGTTTTTTTTGTTTCCGAGCTTCGTACAATGTCTCTTCTAGTAGCTTAATTGTAAGGTGGTTGTTAAAACATGTTACATTAAACATTGGATAATAAAGTCAATGTAAAGGAAGATAACATGTTAGAATGAAAATTTCTATGTAAGACTATTGTAGAATTATTTGCTCGAAATAAAAAAAGATTGATTGTATGGCAATTGCCTTAAAAAGTTATTGGTGAGGGATGAAGTTGAGAGATAGATTTTTAATTGAATACATTTGCATGGTGTTGTGATTTTTTTTTTTAATGATATAGACTTTCTTTGTATTGCACTTTCATATTTTTTGCATTGTCTATAATATAACAACAAAAATAAGATTAAAAACTTGGAGTGTATTTCTTTCAACTATGGCTTGCTCAAATTGAGCAAATGATCTCATAGGAAACCTAAGTTCAAATCTCAATTGGTGCACACGTGAGCTTGAGTAGGTGACAGCCATCAAATCAAATGATATGCGTTTGTGGACCTTGGTGGACAATGTCTTGCAAAGACCCCAATCCTTGTTCAAGGGCTTGTTTGTAACTCCTAACAAAGATGTCATGAAAACTAAGCAAGGGAGTGGAGAAAATCTACAATTACGAGTTCGTCTGAATCTACATTTGTGGCCGTTATGCGTAGCTAGTTAATGTTAGGACAGACTTGGGAAAATTATCATCCTCTGATAATGGGACCAACATCTTGTCATGAACTAGTTTGAAGAAACCATGTATCTTGACTTCTTGAAGACAACACTTATTTTTCAATGTAAAAAATGTTATGTCCAATAGGATTACAAGGTTCTAATCTTTAAGTTTTGTAGTGGGTAGGATGTGTTGATCTAAATAAAATCACATCTTACATCTTTGAAAATTTTGATATGATAAGGATGTGTGTATTCCCAATCATGACTAAGGATAGGAGTCGGGCTCCACTCACGTCGAATGGTCAGAATATTATATGATTATGGAAGGGTCATGATAGCATCTTCTAAGCATTCCCAACCATTGGATGAGGATGCGACCCTACCTACACCCTTAGTTATGATTGGGAATACCCTACTCCTTTTTATCACATCCTAGCTTAAACTTTGTGGAACCCAAACTTTGCCTAGTGGCGGTATCATCCTTATCATACATAAGCTTTCAAAGACGGCTAAAGGCGATGTCTAGCCAAATATACAACTAACATAAAGGTAGCTAGCTCAACACTAGTGGCAACTATCTTTGTCCAGCCCTTTCTCTTGTCACCCATTTTTAAAGCCTTAGCAAGTGAGATGATGACCTATAGACAATATACCACCCCTCATTCATGGGTGGTAAATGTTGAATGTAATGCTACAAGCTAATTTGCTAGGTTGAATCGTCACAATGCCATAGGTCCATTTTTGTGAAGTTGCGTATTGCAATTCAACATGTTGAGTAATGTTTCGTAGTTGTTGCTGCTCAAAGCTCAAAAATGGGCTTAGAGCAGCAAGGAGTCTCTACCAAATGATGGCAGCTCAAAATTAGTATGAAAGTTGGTAGAGGACCCTCTTTTTTCAATGGAACAATCAGAGGACTTCGTTTTAAAAAAGAGACTTCTACTACATTCAAGTTGAAACCACATTAGAAAAGTAAGTTAATATGCTTTTGGTAGGGAAAGGAGGAGGCTTGAGAAAGAAACTTACATAGGAACATCTCAAGAATTTGGATATGCTAAAGGCACGACATTGAATACAAAATTTTGAGTTGGTTTTTTGGCACCATAAATACCTTTTGAGTTTGCAAGGGCAATGCATCACACCAATAAAAGCCGAGCCACTTGCAAGGAAAATGCCCACCTTGGCCACAAAATCGATATTTATGACAAGTAAACTCCGAGAGCATGGCTTTATGGGTTTTTGCCCCTTAGCCTTACCCTAAGAACCCCATAGCCTTACCCTATACATAATCTAAGTCAAGTTTTAGACTTGAAAGTATTCTAGCAAGTGAGTTTGAAGAAATTTTTCTAAGCATAGGCTTAAGTTGAGAGGGGAGGGTCTTGGGCAATGCTCAAAATATTCGAGAAAGTAAAAGAATGAATTAGGCATTATTTTTTATAAAATGATATAGTAAATTTATGACGATAAACCCTTTTATGAGTAAAAGTCTTCAAAACGCCAAAAAGCTTTATAAAATGCAAGTTTTTGGAGAATTTAAAAAAAAAGGTTTGTCGAGAATTGGGTTTGGGAGGCCTCCCAAGTCCCAAGCCAAGGACATCCTTTTGTAAGGCTGGAAACCATCAAAAACTTAATCAGGATTTGGTACAATTTTAACTAGTGATAATCAGGATTAATTAGTCATAATCCAGGTTAATAATCGTCATTAGTTTCTGCCATCTGTCTTTTCTTTCTCTCTCGCCATCGCCATCGCCTGCATCGCCATCGCCATGGGCTTCTATCTTTCGCCCTTGATCGTCCATCCCTGCTGCATTTCGTCGAAGGATTTCGTAGATTTCTGCATAATCTTGGTCGGCAACAAATCATCCTTCATCACGGATCGATCATTCATGATATATTTGCAACAATCTTTGATTTGCGGGCAACAATCCTTCATCACATGAAAGGTTCTACATGATAAATGATACACAAAAAGGCAAGCAAGTGATATTATCGGCATCAATAAGCTGGCAACCTCTCAGATCTGATCCCCTTATTCCTTTTTCCCTTGTGCCGTTTCAATTTTCAATACGATATTGTACTGCTTTTGCATTATGCATTGTTCGATTAAGTGTTTCGACCTTGTTGTACTGTCTTGTTGACCATACCGTTTGCGGATTTTCTTTTATCGTCGAGGTTTTTGTCGATTTTGCTAAGAGCTGCGTGTGTTTTTTGGTTTCTATATGTCGAGTTTTGATGATGTCTTGCTGATCCGATCATGATGAGGTCGTTATGCAATGCTTTGGTTCACTGTAGTTCGTAGTCCGTAATACAAATGTAACATCACGTTACGGCGAATTTGAGATGATAATGATGACGCTATGAAAAAGTTCTTGAGTTCGTAATTGTGTGATATTTTCAAAGCCCGTGCTTCTGGTTAGTTCTGTTCCAGACACCACAATTGAAGTGCATGCGTTTATTGCTGGATGATGCGACGAGCCTTTCATCCTTAATATTCTTTCGAACATGGCCATGGAGACATTGGTGGAAACGGTATGTTTAGTTTACGCAACAACTTCTATTTCTATGTTTTGTTATCACGTATTCCAAGATCTGTGCTGTAGATTCTTCAAGATTTGCAAGTTTTCGTGGAATAAAAATTACAATTTTCAATGTCGTTGGTATGCTTAGAGATGATTAGTTCTCTCCCATGATCTCTCGTAAAGAGCACTACTGGCCATGTATTTACCAAATCGTCAGCCGAGTTTTCAAACTGATTTGATCGCTCCATTCATTCCTATTTGGCCGGTATGCAGCAAACAACACTCTCTCCCATCAACAACATTTTTGGCTAAATGCTTAGAACATTGTCAATCGAGACTCAAGTAAAAATAGATTAAATAGCATTTGCTTGTCTGGGTTTGCAGCAAACGGGAAAACGGAGAGCTGTAGTAAGAAGCGAAAGGTTTATGCAATGGCATCGTGAGCTCAGGTGCTGATAAATAGTCGTTGTCGTTTGTCTCTCAATTTCCATTCAAAGCTCTATTGACAATTTACAAAAAAGCCTTACATTTGATTTATGCTTGCATATCCACTACTCCACGATGTTGTAAAATGTTGACAAGGACAGTTTTACTCTTCCATTTACGGACTTGCTATGCTTTCAAATTTTCCATTATTTTTGTTAGCATCTAGGTGCTGCGCTTAGTAGCTCGCTATCTTTCTTTCCAAGAACGTTTAACGCAGTTAGTTACAAGTTTTGCGCCATATCATTTTAATGCTGGAGCTGCATAGAAGAAAATCTACTGTACCTGGTTTGCCTCCACGCTTTGCCTAATTTGTTATTTTTTTACTTAAAGACTTGGTAGCTTAGTTTGAAATTGGTCATTTTTCTTTCTTTTCATGATTTTTGTTTGCCTACTTCATATGTTCCTTATTGAGGGCTTAATTTTGGCCCTGTTCTAGAAAGCACTCGATTCTGTGTCTAGATGTTTTATTGAGTATCCGCAGCATGGCTTCCTGATGTACCTTTTTACGTCCAGCTCTCGTGCTACTTATGGGACGCGCAGATGCCGTGAGAATATTTACAAAGTTGACGGAAATTCTATCCAAACGTGGCATGATAAAAGGTATGCAATTTATTGTGCCATAGTTG
The DNA here is from genome assembly GCA_029204225.1 of Diphasiastrum complanatum. Classification (NCBI taxonomy): domain Eukaryota; kingdom Viridiplantae; phylum Streptophyta; class Lycopodiopsida; order Lycopodiales; family Lycopodiaceae; genus Diphasiastrum; species Diphasiastrum complanatum. The sequence goes on from MU834803.1 coordinate 12,378, forward strand.
GATGCTGTAACTTTTTGGTTCATAGGCTGGTTTCAGACGCTGTCCAGCCTTGATGCTCATTATCAAACGTACTAGAAGCTTTCATCTCGGAATGCATACATTCAATTGGACTTGAGTACTTGGTTACTGAACCAAAATATTTGAAGGCCATCAATTGAGGAGACGGGTGACAAGCCTGAAAGGCAAGAAGCGTCCAAAGCGGCAGATCGAGGTGGACATGACCAGGAACTGAAGCAGCAGGTGATTGAAGCGTATCAGACTTTGGATCCTAAACAACCGGACCTTTTGCCGAAAACCTTGAATGCCCAAAGTCATTGCGGAACTCATGGTTTGGAAGAGAAGAATTTTGAGCTTATTCAAAGCAAGGGGTTGGAATGTCCAGCTAAGACGGGGGGAAGGATCCGCAGGTGCCAGAAGAAGCTGAGCCAGCCTTCACTTATTACAACCTTGACACTACAAGAGCAACCTCTTATGTCGCCTCCGAAGTCTCAAAGTACAAACAACCATGTTACAAGAGAGACGTTGCCAGCTAGTAGGACTCAAAGACGACCACCAAGGCAGTTTGAGTCTTTGAAAGATGCTGACAAAAGTCTGAAAGTATACACAAGGTATAACTTTCTCCTATTTATTCTGCTCTTAATATTGCTTTATCCATGTTTATTCAGTTCAGAGTGCTTTTTCATCGCTACTCTTCAGTTTTGTGTAGAAGCTGCATGTCATAAGTGCGATGCAGCCCTAGATCATAGGTAGACGACAAGTTCCTTTACAAAAAATGCCTACAATTTCATAGAGCTCGCAAAGGGAGAGCATGCTTTCTATCCCGGGCTTCAACTAAAATTTGTAAGAGGTCCAAGCGTGGAGCAAAAAGATCGGTCAATGAAGAACCTCCGCTTCCTCTGAAGCTCCCCAAGCTTCATTTGGTCCTTACCAGAAAAGAAATCCAGGAAGATTGGTTGAAAATAACTGGACAGAGCTACATAGGGAAGCCAAAGAGGTCAACTCTAGTTCAACGAGTAAGTCTCAAAACTAGTTCTTGACGTGTGTGTTGGATTTTACCCAGGAAAGTTGTGACGCATTATATGCAAATAGAGTAAAACCCTCAAAGCTAAAACTATTGCATTTGTCCTGTTTCGTTGATGTTACTATTCTTCTGACTACTGTATACATTATTTGACAGGGATTTGGACTTTGTACTAAACTGACCTGCCCTTCAACAATCCGCTACCTGACTGAACCACAATGAAGTTTCAAACAATGTTAGTCTAATGTGAGTGTGAATATTCTTTTAAAAAACTGACAATTCATGTGCCAGAAAAGGGTGATGAGGGCTGTTATTTCATTTTTTCTAAAGATGTTGGATGTTCCACTTATGTCCAGTACAATTTATCAGTGATTTTACTCTATTGCACTTTTTGAAGTTTATTAGCTAAGAATTTTGTTACTTGGTATTTTCAAACAGATTGCACTTTCTCATAAGACCATTGATTTTCCTAGGTTAAGACGTGATGAAACTCAGATAAAACCCTAGACTGAGATCGTAATCTAAGATGATTTAATCTTATAAAAGGCGAAAAATCTTGTACTACACGAGGATGATTAGATACGACATGAACAAGATAGTGTCCTACTGATTAGACTAATTACAAGCACCAGACGAGTGTCATAACATTGACTAGCAATTGTGAAAATCTTAACACACAACAATTTCCCATCACATGCATGCTATATTGCACACAGGCATGTAGCAATTTTATGTCGTACCAAATGATTCTTTTCCTATCAGATGCCTTACTGTCTACTGCCTTTCTCAGATTCTTATGCTGATGGAAAGTCACTGTTAAGATCTGATATACACTTCCAGAATTTTCCAGCCAGCAGGATGCCTCAAGTAGCTACTAAATCAATCCTCCTAGAAGTTATGAACAACCACTCAATGGGTTGTGATTATTCACTAGAAAAGGCCCATAAAACCAGCCCAAATCTGTCAGCCACCAACAGTAGAGAATATTTCTTCCAAATCTGATCTCTCAGCTATTATGAAAGAAAATCATCTGTGGGAATAGTACCAAGGCAGTTACAACGGGGATGAAACTAATCACATATTCCTCTTCGTTTTTTCGTATTCTCCTCTATCACCCTCTCTCTTGTAGCTCATGTACAACGCCAGGCTCACCTTCTCTCTCTTTCTCTCCATGCACTCTGGTAGGATTGAAGCTGATTTTCTTAACAAAATAGTTTTTTCTTCTCCTCAAGGGGATTTTTGACTTTTAGTTTTGATTCTTCATTGGAGAGATGCACTTGGCCTCCCACGGAAGAAAACAAAACATAAGCAGTGGTTTTACTCACGTTTACCTTCTCAATACTACAAGGCATTACTAAACTTTCTGTCCTTCCTTTCTCTCTCTTCTAGATATGCAGGTGTCTCATCAGAAATCCTTTCGTTCCAGCTAAAATCTTTGTCTCTCTTAGGCTGATGGATTATGCGTGCTGGTATGATTTTTCTTTTCCATGAACTGGTGTTAATTGAAATCTCAGCTGAAATCTCCATGCAAGAAAAACTGGTAATGGCTGAACCTTAAGGGCTGGAGTGACACTTTTCTGTCCCTCTTCGAATGTTCTCTCTTTTATGAGGCTTGCTAGAGTAATGGATCCTCTTTCCCATTATTGGCCATTTTTACCTCTTGAATGCTTTTGCCTCTCTCTTGTTATATTAGGTCATCAACGGTATTGATGGAAATCATAACACGTCTTTCTCCACGTATGAACTGAAGGTCCTGCTAATTTTCATGCCACAATTTAAGTCATAGTCTTCAGTCATGTTGGATGTGTCTTAGTATTTGGCACATGGTGGTCTGTTTGTGATGAACCAACCAAATTTAGCATCGCAGTAAGCACAATAGATCATAAAAGGATGAAGCAAATAGCATTCTCCAACTAAGAATACTGAAGTAACACAAAATGTAGTCAATAGCTGATCCCCAAATGGGAAGGGTAACGAGTCTCCTACAAAAAACTAAAGAGCAGTCAAAATCAAAAGCTATTGAATGAATATCTCCTTTCTATGTGCTCTATTGAATTAGGGTAAATTCCCAATTTTATATAAGGCAGTTTTCCTCCCCTCCAAATAAACGCCCCATACCTTGTGAATAAGAATAATCTCTTTCCTACGAATCAAATATTTGGGTCCAGGCCAACACTGCCAAATAAGCCCAAAAAAGTACTATAAAAAGCTATAAGTCTGTCCATAACACTGACCCAATGTGGGCTACAAAAAGAGAACCATGAACTAAAAGAAATCTACTTGCTGATGTTCGTACGTCAAAAAGTAACATTGGGAATCAAGGCAGAGCATCTGGTGTAGGAGCATGGTGGAGCAGACAGACTGTGGCTAGCTTGATCAAATGTGGCAGCAAGTTCTCTAGCCTAGTCCTGCAGCCAAGCTGTATAATAGAAGACATCAATGGGCTTCCAGGTAGCCTTATTGAGATGTCCACCATCCCACTTGACCAAATACTGGATTTGATGTCTCTGTTTGTTGTGCTGATCCGGTCCGACTTGTGATATAGTAAGAAGTATGAAGAGAAGTAGATCAACATCCATAGGAAGTGCAGCATCACCAGGTGCCACCAGGCTTCGGCTTACTAACATGCATATCAAAGTGCCACCTGCTGGTCGTGATCTTCCTTCTTCGCGATCTTCCTTCTTGATAATATATTGAGGGACACTACAGATCAGAAGTCGATTTGAAATCATTGTTTTGAAATCGATGATGTGTAATATTTAACAAAGAAATCGATTTTAACAAACATGTTGATCCTAGAATCGCTATCTTCTCTGACTGCTGCTCACGTTAATCCTAGAATCGCTATCTGCCACGTTACATCCAATCTAGAATCGCTGTCTGAGCCACGCTATATATCTTAATTCTGTTCCTTAATCTCCATTGCTTTGTTAAAAACCACGTTATCTATATCCGAGCCAGAATCGCTGTCTGAGCCACACTATATTTGACATGGTCTCTGTAAGCTTTTGGAGGGATTGTTCCGGAGAGTCTCAAAACCGTGGATGACGTGTGCCTGAACGAGGAACATTGCCGGGAATACGAATCCATTAACCACTGCTGCTACTGCATGGGCTTGAATTATGTTTTGCAATCAAACCGGGTTTGGTTCGATTTGACTTGGAGTTTTAGTCTGAACTGGACTCGCTCAAATTCAGGGCCCAATTTCCCTAGGTCTGAACAGGCCTAGTCTTGGTGAGAGAGAGAGAGAGAGAGAGAGAGAGAGAGAGAGAGAGAGAGAGAGAGAGAGAGGAACTTCGAAACTTCGTTTTAACTCATAATAAGGAGAATCGGGATTCTATGCAGCTTATAGAATCACTTTGCAAACTGGCAATTTGTCGTTGTGAACTAGCCATACATTCTCTAAATTGGTCCTCTTCCTGTAGTTTATTGAACTCGACTAATTGTGTATTTCTTGGGGGCCCTGAATTCTGAATTTCAGTCGAAGTAGCCTCATTGTGTAGCATTGGTGCATATGTAGCTATTGGTGTAGAACAAGCATTATGTTGAGCATGTGTTGCTTTCATGAATTGTGCCTTGTTGTAAAGCTTGGAATTGTTGTCGCTATAGAATATAATTTGCTTGAAAGAGTGTGTACTCCTGGTGGCTTATTTGAAAAGCTCTGAATGAGGGGAAGATACTAATTGACAGTTGGTATGGTATTAATCTGGGCAAATGATTGGCTTGCGTAAAAAATTGGAACTTTGGTTGACCATTTTTTCCAATCTGTTGAAATTTTGGACAAAAATTATAGGAATCTTCAGAAATGTAGAATCCAATCGTAGCTAGAGAGCTGTTTCACTTAGTGAACAATGCAAATGATGGAAGTTGGGTGGACCAATCAGTCGACTAGAAAGTTTCACCAAACTTTTCTGTCCATTTCAAGCAATTTTGATCAATGGTATGTAACCAAAATCCTCAGAAGATGGAGAAACTGATTGTGTAGATGGCAAACGATTATGATATGGCTGATCACCTTTTAATGTTGAATGACTGTTTCATAGATCTTGATGTGTGCGCTTCAAATTTCCAAGTGGAGAACAATTTTGACCAATAGTTAGGGAGTTACTCCACTTGCAAACCATCAAAATGATGTGAATAATAAGTCAATTAAAACTTTGACCAACTTTTCCCTCAATCTATTGGAAAGATTTTCAAAAAATTCACTGATCTAAAATCCTGGAAGATGGAAATCTAACTATATATGGGTCGAACCATTATGTAAATATTGACTGGTGAACATTGCATAGCAGTATACAATGGTCCAACAAGGATGATATGGCTAAAAAGAAACATATTGATAATTGTTTTTAAAGCAGAAGTTGATACAAGAGATGACAAAGAGTTTACCACAAAAATTCGAAACAAAAGGGTATAGAGTCACAAGAAAATGCAAATGAAGATTGTTCTTTTCAAAGCAACAATGCCGATTCTAGAAAAAGCTTTGGGATCGCACTCATAGGTAGGTATCCATTGTGGTGATAAGGTACGATCCAGTTAAGAGAGGGAGACTGAGGTGAGTAGATCATCAAGAGTGTTGCCAAGCAACGTGTCACTCATCACTTGTGTTGGATCTGATCATGGAAAGTAATCAACCCTTTTGGTGACGGAGAATAAAAAGATCTAGTGTAGATCTAACGTCTATCTTGTTTCTCTTATTTTGATCTATAAGGGAAGATCAATGGTGATCTAACACCAACTTGATGTAGATGTGGAGGAGATGGGATCCCTGATGGTTATATGGTAGAGCTTGAAACTCCTCACATGAAGGTGAGCTAAAAATCAAATCTTATGTCAATATGCACTTGAAAGAGGTTTGAGCCACGGTAGATGCAAGGTTTTTGTTGATGTAAATCACATCAAAACTTGTAGGTCCAACAATAGATAACACGAGTCATTCAATAGCGGGAGCTCCGCTGGTTGAGGGGCTGGGTGTCCCGTGCTAGGAGGATCGCATTTGGAGGCTGCAATTCCGCTAGACAGGCTCCATCTATTTCGGCTGCAGAGAATCTACGTTGGCAGGACGTCAGTTGCATTTTCTGCTAAACAAGATCTTAGCTGCCAGGAGTCTACTAGACTACTCTTCATCTTCCTCAAACGATCAAACGATTGTAGTTCGAACAACGTGCAGCTGGTCAGATTTCACAAAGCAAGGGTTGAAGGGGTGGCTGGCTTACTACTGGGTAGAGAAGATCTCTCCTCCATCGCTGCTGCTAGGATTCTCTCTAGAGGAAGTCCTCATGTCGATAGGCCTGACATAGAACATCAGATATCTCTCTCTTTAGGGACCTCGCAGACTTGCCATCGATGATCGCACCTAGAAGTACAAGCTGCAGTTGCACTTGGAAGTAACTATTGCCAGCACTGGGCAAGAGCATCTGTCATTGATGATTGCACCGAGGAACAAGCTGCACGGTGCACCCATCTATAATCCAATGCGGGATTGATGTTGACCATCGCTGCAAGGAGGACATATTCTATAATTCTCCCCTTTTCTTGAGTGCTGGTGACTATGGAGTAATTGCTGTCATTGAAGGCTGACTTTTTAGTGTAGGCTGTTGCGCTGATTCGGAGTACCATCTTGAAGACTTGACACCATCTCATTGGAGTACGAGGCAGTGCTCATGAAAAACTAACAAATACAAACAGCCCAATTGTTGATTATCGCTTCATTTTAGATTTATAGGTATTTTATATGGCTCAAAATCAGCTGGTTTTAGTTATAAATCTTACGTTTTAAGGTTTTATTTTAGCCTTTGATCGATTTCATAATAATTTTGTGGGTTTTTTATAAGGTTAGTGAAACTTTTTTAGGAGCACTGGTACAAAGCATTCAAGGAGTCACTCAAAACTATTTTCATATGGGCTTATGGTTACAAGAAGTGAAAGAAAGGGCGAGTCAAAAGAGATGGAAACTTCAATAAGAAGCAAGACGTTGAGGGATCAAAAATGTACTAATATGCAGCGTCAATATGGGTCAATGTTGGACAAAATGGAGAGGTTTGAACAAGAGTTCAATAGCAATGGCCACCAAATGAGATAAAGCAAGAGGAATGGAAGTGCTCTTAGGGTTGCCAAACTAGAACAAGAAAAAAGCTCCAATGACATAGAAGTGCAAGTAGAGATAATGAGGAAGGGGATCTAAGATTTCAACAAGGGAAGTAGCCTTGCTAAAAAAAGAAACATGGAACTTAGGCAAAATTCACGGACACGTCAACAAAGATCCACGAGTTTGAGACAAGACTTGCCATGGATAGGTAAGAGATAAAAACTTACGTAGCCATAGTGAAGAATAACTCAAATTTGGAGAAGACACTAATGGTGACCATGATCTCAATCACACTCTCAGAGAAGAAATTGAGAAAAGGTGAAGTCCATAATTTCGTGTATTTGCTGACATCCTAGACATGCAAGATGCACTAAGTGAGGCTATGTGTTTTCTTGAGACCAATCTTGGCCACCATAGTTTGGGTATGTGTTGAATTTCACACGTGTGGATTGTCCACTACATGTACTTGTGATCTCCTAAGGTGTGTAGATGCACCAAGATCAAGACTAGATTGAGATTCAAGATCTATCTTTGATTCTATGGCAAAAACACACTACTACATGCATTCAATCACTTCCAACTCTCACTCACACGTGTGGGAAGTGTTCCAAAAGTATTCTAAGTAAAAACAAGCTGCTCTCCTCGGGTAGAGAGAGAAAAACCATCATGAGCTCTCGGGTAGAGAGAGAAAGCTAGAAATTCAATGACACTCAAAATCCACTCAATCTCAAAATCAATTAGATCCAAAAGGAGGAGTACAATGATACTAATAGATTCATGAGCTACCACTATGCTTAACTATGATTGGATCACACTTTGCCACCTCTTAATCCTATTGGACCATTGATCCATGCACCTCTAAATTCTATTGGACTATATTCAAGCACACCTCAATTTTCTATTGGACCTCACAAGGTTCCACCTCTAAATCCTATTGGACCTCTTAAGCTTCATCAAACAAAAGCATGACACTTGTCTACACTCTAATTGGCACAAGTTTGGCTCTATTTTGGCTCAATATTGGCATTACAAGTGGAAATGGATAATTTGCCATCTATGCCAAATTTGACCCTATCAACATCCTACACCTAAATGCTTGACTATGAAATTCTATGAGACCCCTATATCAAACATTTTGATTTACTTTACAATTCTCCACACGTGGGAACATCCTCCACACATGTGAGATTCACTTACAAACTTCTATTATAAAAAATACCAAGCTAGATTTTTGCCAATTTCTCACACTCCTCCTCAAAAAATAGCTTGGAAAGATACTAGATCACTTGAGAAGTTTGTAAATCTTTTTGAGTGGATCCTTTGGTATGCATAAGAAGTGAAGATCAGCCAAGGGATCCATCATAGCAGCACCCTCACCATATCCATGATAAGATCTCTTTGGTAGAGATCTCTTGCCAATGCCTTTGAAGAGTGCTCCACCAATATGCCACTATTATCATGGGCTTCCTCCATGCTTGATGATGATCTTTGCCTTGAAAGTTCCACTTGCATGATGGATGCACCATAAATAGAGAAATCTGAGGCTTCCAAGCCTCATAAGGATTATGGAGATCAAGATCATAAGATGTGAAACAATGATGATTATCAAGATTATGCTTTCTAGCTTGACTAGTCCACATACAATGAACTATATCCATGATGGATCTAATCTTGATATCAAAGACTATCTTGATCTTTTTTAGGCTAGTTACTCTCTCAAGGATGTAAGTGTCCACTTTGGATGCTTCACTTAATCTCAAGAGGAGTTTACAATTTGCCTCAAAACATGTGAAAACATGATTTTCAAAAAAGTGAGTACCAAGCTCAATCTTGTTCTTACTAGAACCAAGAGCATACTTTTGACAATACAATATCTTGCTTTCAAAAAGTATTGGAAACACATCTAAGTCAATAATGACAAGAAACATGTCCATATCATAAGCATCATACAAAACTAGTATAGCTTTTCTTGAACTTTGAGATCCAAAAAATTCAATGAAGCAAGATAGCATTTCAAGCAAAGGAAGAGAAGCATATATGAATGTGTTGTAGTAGATACAACATGAAAGATGCCCCTCTTTGCCATGTAAGGTGAGCCATAAAGACTCAGCCATGCATCTTGAAGATCTTCTTGAAATCATATGAAGAAGAAACTCCTCCTCACACATTGGCCCCATCATAACTTGAATACCTTCAAAAAGGATAATTTGTGATGCTTCTTGAGAAGCCTTGATCTCGGCCACTTCCAAGATTGAATCTTCATGCAATATGACATCTCTATTCACGATCACATTTGAAATAGAGAGTGTAAAGACACTAAAGGCCTCCTTGATGGATGAGTATCCAATCATGATCCATGAGTTTGGATCATCCTTCCTTCTTGTTTCCAAGGGAATATGTGCAAAGCAAGCACTACCAAGTTCACTAAGGTGATCAACCTTAGGCTTCATCTTGAATAAAACTTCATATGGTGCTATTCCTTCAAGAGCTCCAATACTCCTCAAAGCTTTGATCTTCAATGAGAATTTCTTCTCAACATATGCTTTGAATAATAAGGAATAATCATACACCATAATACTTGAAGAGAGAAGATATGTGCATCTTGTGTAATCCTCCTCCTTTGAAATATTGGAAATATAAGAAACATCAAGAGAGTTTGCACTCTCACTTGGATCCAATTTGTAGATGCCTTCAAATCTTGATCCATATGCAAGGATCTCACCATCCTTCTTAATTACACAATTGTCAATATTGAAATTGACATCAAAGCCACTATCAAGAAGTTGGCCAGCACTTAAGATGTTCTTTGTAAGCTTTGGGACAAAAAGAACATTGTTGAGAAAGAGATCTTTAGAAGATGCAAGCTTCAAGGGAATAATCCATACTCCTTCAATATTGCACTCATGCTTACTTGCAAAGTATATGGTCTTCTTGACTCCATCATAAGGCATAATAGATGAAAAAAAGTGCTTGGAGCCACACATATGTGAAGATGCTCCACTATCAATATACCATGAGTCATCTTTGTTGAAGGTGGAAGAGGAGAAGCTTGATGCCATAAGAGAGCCTTCTCCATCACTTGCAATATAGTCTTCTTTCTCATTGGTGATGTTGGCTTGATTGAGTTGATTCTTCTTCTTGAAGCAATTGGTGGCATAATGGTCTTTCTTCCCACAATAAAAGCACTTGATCATCTTCTTCTTGAGATTTGAATTAGAAGCATGAGAGGTATTCTCCTCCTCTCCATCTTGGTCTTTAGCTTTGTCATTAGAGAAGTGATGATGTTGCTTCTTACTCCTCTCTTTGTGCTTGGCAAATAGAACTTTGCCATCATCATGATTGAGTGATAGCTTGTCCATCCTCAAGAGTTTGTACTCTTGTCTTGAATCTTCAGAAATAAGCACACTTTGAAGGGCCTCCAAACTTGGTAGCTCCTCCTTAATAGCATAGGATTGGACAAGGTTGTCATATTCATCTCTCAAGCCATTGAGAATGACTTGGACTAGCTCACTTTGATTGATTGAGTCACCAATACATGCAAGCTCCCTATGAATATCCTTGACTCTCAAAACATAATTAGATGCACTCTCATCACTCTTTTGACTACTTTGGAATATTTGATTTCTAAGAGTGAGGAGCCTAGAGGTGTTCTTAGCCTCATAGATGGACTTGAGACAATCCCAAGCTTCCTTGGATTTAGAACAATCACCAATCTCCCTCAATATCTCATTAGAGACATTCATCTTAATGTAGTGGAGAGCCATCCTAGCTCTCTTCTTGTATTTTTGTACTTCTTGAAGGACTTGAGGCTCCTCCTCAATCCCAAGTACAATGTCCATCACACCTTGGAGTATCAAGATGGACTCCATCCTCAACTTCCATATTGAATAATTGGAAGTAGACAATCTCTCACTTGGTTGCAACAAGTATGAACTCATTGAAGTCATGTAAAGTGGAGATAAATAAAAGTGATGAACAAAAAATGTTGCTTTTCTCTCACTATAGGATCCAATAATGGTGTGCTACCATCTCCTATGCAAGATCTTGCAACAAACTGTGAGATGATTCTCAGTAGCTATCTCAATCTCTCCAAAACTAGATCTACTTCACATCAAATGATGGAGTATGGGCAAAGTTAGGATCAAACACTCTTAGCACGTGTGAAATACACTAAGAAACCAAATTTGACTCAAATACAATGATATTGCATGAAACAAAATGGCTAAGATCTCAAAACAGTGCCTAGATCACATATAGATGAGATTGGTAAGCATTCAACTGTGATTTTGGATCAAACAAGCAATCTTTTGACCAAACCAAATGTGTCCACCCAGGTCTAGGTGCCCTACCTAACCCTCTTCAAAAGCTTATAACTTTTGATTGGCTCAACCAAATGGAATGAAACTGATTGCATCAGAAATTAGACAAAAATAGCTTCAAAACAAGCTATCTAGCAAGATTTTTGGATCAAACATGAAAGAGAACTCCCAAACTGAAATTGGATGTTCCTCACACGTGTCTGAGCACCTGATTCCGTACAGTACCAGGTCAGACCCAATCAATGTCCGTTTGATCTCTTTTGATCCAAAATTGAACAAGATAGCTAGGAAAATGGGCCTTGACAATTTCTAGCTCAAGATTGATGAATAGTTTTCACTCAAATGGATCAAAATGCATGGTAACCTTAGGTAGGCTCTGATACCATGTTGAATTTCACACGTGTGGATTGTCCACTACATGTACTTGTGATCTCCTAAGGTGTGTAGATGCACCAAGATCAAGACTAGATTGAGATTCAAGATCTATCTTTGATTCTATGGCAAAAACACACTACTACATGCATTCAATCACTTCCAACTCTCACTCACACGTGTGGGAAGTGTTACAAAAGTATTCTAAGTAAAAACAAGCTGCTCTCCTCGGGTAGAGAGAGAAAAACCATCATGAGCTCTCGGGTAGAGAGAGAAAGCTAGAAATTCAATGACACTCAAAATCCACTCAATCTCAAAATCAATTAGATCCAAAAGGAGGAGTACAATGATACTAATAGATTCATGAGCTACCACTATGCTTAACTATGATTGGATCACACTTTGCCACCTCTTAATCCTATTGGACCATTGATCCATGCACCTCTAAATTCTATTGGACTATATTCAAGCACACCTCAATTTTCTATTGGACCTCACAAGGTTCCACTTCTAAATCCTATTGGACCTCTTAAGCTTCATCAAACAAAAACATGACACTTGTCTACACTCTAATTGGCACAAGTTTGGCTCTATTTTGGCTCAATATTGGCATTACAAGTGGAAATGGATAATTTGCCATCTATGCCAAATTTGACCCTATCAACATCCTACACCTAAATGCTTGACTATGAAATTCTATGAGACCCCTATATCAAACATTTTGATTTACTTTACAATTCTCCACACGTGGGAACATCCTCTACACATGTGAGATTCACTTACAAACTTCTATCATAAAAAATACCAAGCTAGATTTTTGCCAATTTCTCACAGTATGGAGATATCTTGGAGGACAAAGAAAGATAGTGCCACATTGTTAATTAGATTCACATCCATGAAGAGCCATTGAGAGGTCCTCAGACAAAGGTCTAAGATGGGAGGACCTCACGTTTTTATGCATGATGACCTGACTCACAAGTGGAGGAACGATGTAAGGCTTTCCAAGAAGGCAAAGCCTCTGGTAGATGGTCACCTTTCATGATGGCGAAGCTCATTTCATGGATAGGAAGTCAGTTTGTGGCAGCCAAGCATAGGAAGTGAGGTCCCCTGGGCAAGGGAGCACCTCAGGGACCTGGCCACATCGGTTGTGGATAAGTTTTGGGGACTATAATGGTATCCACTCATCTGCAGTAGTAGGAAACCTAAGAGATTCTACTAATGCTAAGGATGTGTTGTTTTTTTATGGAAACTTGTGAGAGTCAAAAGAGGGACCTACCTACAATTCCAAGCTTCAATTGGGATTCAATTTATTGTATTGAGACTAGATCTGCTACTAGTAGAGGATCAAGTGGGGTTGCATGCCTTTATAGGGATTCTTTACGCCTAGTCTCATGATGATCAAGCAAAATGAGCATGCACAATACATGTAGATCATGTTTCATGGACATGGCATTGGTGAGGAATGTCTATATAGTTGCAATGCTACTTCCCTCTTGAGACTTCCTCATTTGTGGAGGCCACAAGCTCTCACTATGCATATCTAACATCAAACATCATATTGTTTTTGGAAAGAGGAAATTAGATCTAAAATTTACTCCCAAGATGGTTCGTAGTGCCATACATAATTTGAAAAGTAACCATTCCCATGATATCAAAGACTCGGAATTCGAGCTTCTCATTCATGTAGTTGACATCATCTCTCTAGTACTTTCCATCCTTTTCAACGAGGTTGATGTGTTTGGGTTTCTATCTTCCTAGTGCTCCAACATCATACACCCAATTTACAAGAAATTGATCCCATGAAAGCTAGGACCATATACTATCATTGAAGATGTTTTATATAAACTGGAACCAAATGATGAATTATGCATATATTCAAAGACATCCGAAATAAAAAATGTCATTCGAGCTCTACACTTGGAGCTGCTGAGAGACATACGCATTGTGGAATACAATTAAGAAGATTTTAAATGTGAAATACTATGGCCAACAATGTATAAAGATGTTGTTGCTTATGTTAAAACTTGCGATCCATGTCAGCGAATTGGCAAGCCAACTTCTAGCATGCATTGGTCGTTAATACCTCTAGACCACCAAAGCTTATCTAGGCTCACTTGAGATTCTTTACCTAGATCAGACAATCGCTCAGGAGCTAATGCCACAACTTAATAAAATTATCTCAAATTATGTTGAAGCATTCTTGTATAAGACTCTCGTTATAGCCTAACTTGCTTTGTTTCCCTACCTCAAGGCTGGACACTAACTCTTTCTTGTGAGCTCCAAGCTAACTCACCTTAATTAGCATTAGACTAATATCAATTGGCAAGAGATGTAACAAGTAGCCTAGGTGTTTTCCCAATGATTGAATTATGTCCATTAGGGGCATAATAGATGCACACGTGCAACATATGCCAATGACATATATTGGCTCTGAATATATATTTGGTGAGGAAATGTAGCCAATTCTACAATGATTATATGTTCTAGAATTTTTGGAAAAATGCCTCACATCTAAGAGAAGTAGATTCAACAATTTGTCAATGACTTAGAAGGTCATCCAAAAGATCAACGTAGCTAGTTAATTGGCATCTGAATGGATCTCACCCAATTGGCCAAACCTTGTTAGCATTTAGAAATTTTCTTATTCTTGCATGTGCAACTAGGTGGTTTATTGTAGAGTCCTAAAATGCTTTGGAGGTATTGGGCAACATTTGGTCTATTTAGTTGAGTGGTGTGGACTGATAAAGACATTACTAATAAAAAAGGAGAGGTTTCTATGGAGATAATAGGTATGAGCTCATGGTGCACCCCATCAGAGCATTCACGTGCTCCAAGCCCACATAATAGGCATGGGATCTCAAGGTACCCAATATATGGATACATCAACTTATATGGTAGGTATACAATGTAACCACTTGCTTGTGAGAAATCCAAATCTCGTGCATGATGCAACTTGCCTAAGGAGCACCATGCCACCTTATGAAAGAGCTAGGAGACACCCAAGAGCATGAGCCATAACAGTGTTGTGCACCACGGTAGAGCTCAAAGTTATTTCTGAGACTGTTTCCCTAATGGCCAAGTGAACTTGTACAACAATTGCACCCAAGGTCTCAAACCACTTCAAGACCAATCTAAGCCTTTGACTTGCATGAAAGAGAGCATTAGCTCATGGTAAGCCCACAAAATAGCCCAAGCTTTCAAGATACCCAATGTATGGATACTTCCACCTTATATGTTGTGCAAGCAAGGAATTTCATATACAAGATGATCCACATCCATGCAGCTTGCCTAGGAGGAGGACCTCCATACCACCTTAGGAAAGAGATAGGAGACACCCTAGCACATAGGTTCTAATAATAGGAGATTGGCAGGATGGGTACTAAGGTGTCAAAAAGCATTGTAAGTGTTGCGACCATTTTTAAGGAGGCTATTGGGGCAAGTTGTCTCCCTAGTTGGGTTTAATCTTGAATAGATCGTGGAAAAATGAGTTGGTGGATTTCTCAGTTGCATGAAAAATCTTTCACAAAAGTCTTCACATAAAACAAATGTACTACAAACAACTCATATTGCACTATGAGACATTTGCCAATCCTCTTCATGATTATGAATTATTTCCAATAAGTGTTTACTTATAGTAGGCATTCAATCAAGTTACACAGCAATGAACTTTTAGTTTGGTACATCAAATAGCTTCTATGAGACATACTTTTATCAAGAAGACCTCATATGTCTACCATCATTGATAGGAATTAACATATTTCTTGCTACTTTGGTATATGCATGATCAAATTCTGTAGTGACGTACCGTATACCTAGAAAATTTCTCACATTCTATTGCTTCTTTGTTGGGCATTTTGCTATGGTCATGAATAATTTTTGAAACACCGTATAATTTGATCAAAGTGAAACAATGTCAAAACTTCTAACAAGTTTGACCTATTAAAACATGCCCAAATTTGGTCAATATTGATTTTATTAGTTTTGGAAATATAGTGTGTTCAAACTATCCTTGAACGAGGGGTATCTTGCAATCTCTTGAATGAGAAACCATTGCCATATATGTACATTGTTGCAGCAATTGTAGTTGCACTTTTATTTATTTCCAAGATATAGTCAAAGATGTTTGTCTCATTATGCTCATTTGCAATCCTAGGATTGTAAACACCCAATCAAATTATATTTGTCCAGTTTGTTGGCCACTTGCTTTGTTGGTGTTTTGGTTAAATCACTAGCCATGAATTGAGCATTCGTCTCTTAATCTTCTTGCTTGCATGACCTAATCTCTTGTCCTTTTATTTGCATCCTTCTCTTTTGGACAATTATTGCATATCTGCCACTTTTGCATACTTTCTCCAATTGCCTTGTGGATTTCATGATTTCTCTTATTATCTTGTTGGGGCATAACACCTGTAGTATTGAAGAAACAATGAAAAATTAGTTGAGGGTATTAATTTTTTTGCGGAGGGAAAGAGCTTTAAATGATGATTTTACCATGCTAGTCACTTGAATTTGGTCTCTTGGCCACTCAAGCCACTTTGTAATATGTCCAAATACATTGTACTAGACTTATTTGCAAAGATGGAGCACTCCAAACTCGATTTTACGCCAATCTCAAAGTTCGCTTTGGATGATGTGCCTAGAAAGTAAAGAAATGATCATTTTTTAGATGTATGATGAGCAAATAACTAAGGAGATCTTCTACAAGGAGCTATTGGAAACTTTAAACCTTATATCTACACACACACACACACACACACATCTATTTTGCATGATGGTATGTTGGACGCAACATTGCAATTTATCCATGTGGTGTTGGATGATAGTGGTTGTGCAGTTTGTATTACATCCACAAGTCATCGAGATAGTTTTTTTCACAATTCACAACATATTGGTCTCTCCTTGCAATCTTTTTTCCATCCCAACAATGTGGAACCCAAGAAACGTGCTAATGGGGCTGTGGGAGGGGGGTAGAGCTATGGATAAGTGCTACCTCTATAAGATTTACCAACTAGATTATCTCATGCAATTATCTCATCATTCGGTTTTTCCCTAAATTTCTTTTTCTACAATTTTAGAGTCAACTAACCCATACAACTAGCTACACTTCATTTTAGCAATCGATTTGTGGCATCACAAAAGTCACCTATATTACTTTTTTACATATTTCTTTCCAAATTTGTTTCATCACCAGGTCTGCCTCTTTTCCACTAAATTAACAATTCCACCTCATGTAACTAGCAATCACTTTCCTTATGACACTTTTTGAAAATTCTACATCTAAATTTTACAAAAGCTCTCAAATCTACAAATGTTGGATAGTACAAGTGGGTGTTATATACATTTTGTTTTTATAGCTCTGAAATTTATCCTTCGAAATATAAATCTTGGCACTATCATTAGTCCATGCTCTAAAAGGATGCAATGATGCTAAATTATACCATTTTGTGGATTAAAAAATATGTTAAAGTTGTTAGTATTACATTTCTTTCCTACAAACGTATTACATGATGTAACATATGAAAAAGTATAACTTTTTACTATGATTGAACTTGGACCCAGATCTATCATATAGTTATAGAAGTACTTATGTAGCATAGTTCTTTGTGTTAGATGAAGCAACTTTCTAATTTTAGAAACTCTTGAAAAAATCTACTCAATAAGATGTGCCACATGATACATGTTCTATGAAATGCTTATTAGATAATGTATATGATATAATATTGATCTATATATTGATCTTTTATCTAAGTTTAAATGTTGTAGGCCTTTCTTAGAGATCATAGGGTCAAGGAAATTTTGCAATACAGCTTTGCAGTCATTGGGACTCCACCCACAATTTTGCACTATGCTTCATTTTTTAGGTTGCTATGATCTGGTCCGAAGGTGTTTGAGGCAACCATGCTATTAAATTTCAAGAGGTGTCTGAGATAGCCATGAATTCAGTAAAAACTAATCAGATCGTTACCACAGAAACAAAAAAGATAGAGATGATACAAATTGATTGAAAATATATATAACACACATTTAGACTAGATCATTGTGGCCTTTTCTTGGTGAATATGTAGAAATACAAAAGCTTACAAAATAAGTATTCAATATCAGATTTAATCACTACTCCCATGCACTTTGTGTTTGTCTTCTTCTTATATTTTGCTCATCGAGCTACAACTCTTTATATGTACAAGCTAATATGAGTTAACTAAGATTAAGTCTTATCTTTATTTGTACAAACAACCATACGAAATTGTTATTCTGTTAGGAGTTTTCATCAGTTGTGATAGTGAAAATTTGTGATCTAGATCAATTCCAATTTGGGTCGAAATATATAGTCTAGGGTCAAAATCAAATCAGAGATTGAAATAGATGCATAATTGAAATGAGTAAGTCAAATTTTTATTTCAACTCTAGGAGTTGATTTAGAGTTCAATCTAATTCTAGACTTTCATTCAATTCAATACAAGGTCAAACTAGACTTGGATTCAATTCAAACCAAGGATGATTTAGTCTTCAATTTGATTCAACCCAACCCAAGGTCAATTTCTATTTTTGCAGTGAATTTGCCTTGTTGTTCAATTTGTTTGCCATAAACTTTTTCTCTAACAAAATGAAATTGAATTTCAATGTGCTTGTTTTATGAATGAAAAAGAGGATTTAAATTCTGAACTATAGAATTGAGATTGTCAAAGTAGATTGTTGTAGCCTTTTGTTGCATGAATGATAAATCATGTAGCAACAAATTGGTTGTTTGTGTATCCCCAATATATACTACATTTGTTGAAAACAGTGAGATGGATCTCCATTTTTAGCTATTCCAAGAAGTCGATCCTCCTGAAATATGAAGCAATATCTAGATATTGCTCTTCTGGAATCTGGATCACCTCCCCAATCATATTCAATGTACCCATAGAGAAGTATTAGTACAAAAAAAATACAATCATAGCATAAAGCTAAACATTTGCTGGCTTGTACATAATTCATGACTATTTTCAAAGCCTTCCAATGCTGAATATATGGATTAGACATAAATTGACTATATGTACTTGTAGAGTATGCAAAGTATGATCTTGTGATAACATTCAGTAAACCAATTAAAGAATGGTATAAGCATTTAATCATATCCAACTCGTCAGACTTGGTTTTAAGACCCATATCTTTTGAGAGCTTAGTTCCAAGATCCATTGAAAATTCATGGATTTACAATCATACATGTTACATTTTTGAAGTATATTTTCTAAGTACCTTTATTGGCTTATATGAATAAATTTCTTAGATCCATCTCTAGAAAATTGTATGCCTAGCAAATTATTGAGGATTAATATATCATCTACATAGAGTGTGATAATTATGTATCTTGAATCAAAATGTTTACTATTAATATTTGAGTTAGCATCATTTGAAGAAAATCCTAATTGTATCAAAGAGGAATTGATTCTCTCAAACCAAGCTCAAGGAGCTTGTTTTAGGTCATATAGGGTCATATGCAGTTTGCATACCTTACTTTCTTGGCCTTTGACTTCGAATCCTTCAAGCTAGAATGTTTTCATTTGTTACCATTTACATCCATTTGATGAAATTCAAGATCTTCTGAAGTAGCAAGTGCAAGTAAGGTTCTGCTTGATTGCATTTTGACCACTGGACTTTAATATGTTTCTATGTAGTCAATACCCATAAGGCTTTTTATTTTGAAATAGATCCATTAGAATTATAACCTCTTTTGAAGATCCATTTTGTGTCAATTATCTTCTTTTTGGAAGGTGGGTTGGACAAATTATGACTAATAGTATGTGAGTTTAGCAAGTTTTAAATCTTTGTATTTTCAAATAGCCATGTCTAAAATTTCCATCAATAAAAATGTGAACTCCTTGTAACTACAATGCATTTGAAATTGCAATATCCAACAGTAAAAACAATGAAGTGAGCTTTTAGACCAAATTGAACCAAGAAGTTTGTAATTTCAATATCCAACAATGAAAATAGCATAGTGATTTGAAGGCACACAAAAAAGTCTCTTTATTTTCAAACCAATAGTAACAAATTTGCAATATCCAACAGTAAAAATGACTTGGTGAGATTTGAGGCCTCGATAAAAAAAAAAAACAAGTTTAATTATTTTCGAACAAAGACTAACAAAACAAAGGTGATTGATGAACCTTCCATATTCTATTTAGGACATACCACATGAGGACAATGCCAACACGTGAAAAAGATCTTGCATGCCCATGATTGGCTAGTGAATGAGCATATTCTCATTCATATTCAATCACTTAACACGTAAATAGACAAAGTACAAATGTTTAAATAAAAAATACTTTTTCGAAGAAAATTCTAAGAGATATTTGGACAGGTGCATGAAGGCTTTGTGGATCTTGAAATGTAATAAGTAAGACCTGTAGTTTCAAGAACTATCAAAACTCTCAATGACATATAGTTCTTTGTTGTCCTTAGAATGTTAAGTTATCTCTTGAACATGATATTTTAACGACAACCCTCTCTCAATATTCTCTTTTGCAGCTTTTAATATACTGAATCATCATCTCATTTGGCTACATTAAAAAATTATGTTGGGTGTAGTGATTCTAATTGGCACTAGTTTTTGTTTTGGTATCATGTGGCATTTCCACTTGTTGTGAAACATCATGGCTTGGTGCACATGTTTCTAAAATTTATCCACCTTGATTCAATGCATTCACTTATGGTGGTTGAAAACATGTGCCATGATGGACATACCAAACATTTCTAAGATCAACAAGACAATTAAAGTGTTGGATTTTATTTTTTCAATCATTTTGAAATGTGGAACTACTCTTTAGTTTTACTCGCATTGTTGAGACAGTGTGCCAAAATACACGTATTATCGATAAAGTATCGAACTGACATATTTGGTTATGGAGTCTTATCCATTATATTTCAGGTCCAATTTCGTATCTCCACGTGGTGCTTGCCAGGTGGATGATGACGCATTCCGTTAGGGTTGTGCCATCAACACCTATAAATAGATCGATAGATTAGTTCATTTTACTCAAGCTAGACTAATAGTTAATAAGTTATCATGATTACAATTTGTGTATGAGCAAAATTAGATGTGTTATTATTATAGCACAATCAGAGTACACAACAGATGTATTTTTCATCATTCAGCAATACATACTGCATTTGACAATTCAACACATTTGTCTTGTCTTACTAATTTATGTTGTTTGATCTGAGTTATGGTAAATGGCAATAAAGCGACATCTATTATCATTCATTTCTGCACTTGTGAATGATACTAAGTTGTATTTATTGTGAAAGTATTGTACTTTAGGACCATAAATGGATCTACAAAATATCCACAAGAGTGATTGGATGCTTGCTTAACAATCTATCAAAAAACTAGACACAAAAAAGTTGATCTAGATTGGCAGTTTGACAAACAACAAGCATTAACAATCAAAAGCATTGATCAACATTGAAATCCAAGCTCACACGTGTGTACTATAGGCTGTAGTACGGCCTTCAACCTGAGAAACAAGTAGAAATTGATTTGGTTTCATTTGGATCACAAAAACTCAATGTACATAGTGAACTAGCTTGAGATTGCCAATGAGCTCCAAAAATTTTCTATCTTCTCACTATGGAGAGAGGGAATACATAGCAAATTCGACTTCCTTCTTGAAGTTAGGTGGATTTCCAGCATGTAATAAGGAAGTTAACTCACTCTCCTTGACCTAAAATGAAACCCTAGTCTATTTCCTAGAGTCATGCTTGGTAGATAGCTAGTTGGTCAGATTTTCACCTTAAATCTAGGATTTAGGTCCTATAAACTAGGAATCACTACCAAAATGACATGACCAACCCTATGGACTTGACCTAACCTACATTAGGAGTGGGTTGCCACGTCGCATCTTGGCCTCACATGTGTGGAATCCACTTGTGTACAAAATTTACATTATACTATATGGTTTTTGATCAAGCTAGATTTGCCAATTTTTGGCAATTCTTCACACTCCTCCTCAAATTTAGCTTGATCTATCTACAACTCTCTTGCTAGATGAATGAATGCTTTTAGAAGTGTCTAAAAAATCCAGCTACAAACAAGGAACTTTTGAGACTCCAATAGAGAATGATGTCCATGAAGGATCTTTCACCACCTCTTAAAGGATCCCTTACAAGATGTACCATAAATGTGTCTATATACATGTAGCACACTTCAAAACTAAACATCATGCCAAGCAACGGATTCCAAGGCATTTTGTGCACTTGAAGATACATCAATTAAAATATTAAGTGCATAAATAATGTTGCCAAAGGCATCTTGCCTTGCTTGATCCATATGATTGAGCCTAGATGGCTCAATCTTGATACTCATGGTTCTTCTTGGAGTCCTCGGGTCTTGAGCTTGCTCCTCCACTTGACTTGATTCCAAACCATCAATGAATTGAATAAGGTGTTGATCGAAAGGTGTTTTTTCAAGTTTACAGATCTTCCACTCTTGAGAGATCACATTTCCACCATTGACAAATTCTTTGGTTGAAAACAAGTAGATTCTACAATCTCTACTTGAAGAGCAAAACACTACCATTATTCCTATCATTGAAATAGGATAATCTTTGGTCCTTACATTGGAATGATCATGCACAAAGCATGTGGACACAAAGATTTTCAAAGCAAATGATGTTTCATCTTTTATGATTCTATTCAAACTATTAAAGAAATAGTTATCCAATGGAATTGCTTTATCAACAACAAATGTAGATTTCAAAGCAACCCATTTCATTGTCTTGTCATACAAAGTCATAAACACCATGAATCTTAAAGGTAAGAAACAAGTCACTCCATGTCTACTAATACTATCTAAAAAGTATTCAAAGATAGTAGACTCTCCAATGCTCACCACCCTTGCAAGATGCCCACTTGAATGGACAATTTGCATGCAATTTGATGACTTGGCCATTGTCATTGAGGACTCCCTTGGAACTCTCATGCTTTGAGACTGATCCTCAAGATCTTCCTCCTTTTGATGCTCCTCCTCAATGCAAGCAAGATCACACTTTGCCAAGATCTCCTCTTGAGTGATCTCCTGCTTTGCCAAGCTCATTCTTTCAAAAGCAACACTAGCTTCCAACTTAAACAATCTTCCATATTTAAATCCCTTTGCAATGCATATATCATTCTTCAAGATGAAGCAAACACCATGCTTAAAGTGGACATCCAAACCACTTTCTAGGAGTAGACCAACACTAAGCATATTCTTGGTGATTGATGGTACACAAAGGACATTTTCTAGATCCATGCATTTTGAGGACTCTAGACACAAAGAGATGGTAACAACACCATCTATCCTATACTCTTCATCATTTGCAGTAAAGACAAACTTTTTAGCAGCATTGAAAGAGTGTAAGGTTGAGAAAAATCCTTTTCACAAGACATGTGGGAGCTAGCCCCACCGTCGATCCGCCAATTGTCTCTTGAATTGCTATTGCTTGTTGGTGAGGATGTAGATGCCATCAAGAATACATCTACTTCATCCTCCTCCTCCTCCTTTGCAAGGTTTCCTTGTTTGTCCTCCTCCACTTGTGCTCTTAGCCTCTTGTAGCATTCAGATGCATAATGCCCCTTCTTTCCACAAAAGAAGCATTTCAGCTTTGACTTGTCCTTTGAACTTGATGCATCATCCTCTTCTTTGGCCTCCTTCGGATACTTCTTCTTTCCATTGGTCTTCTTTTTGCCCTTGAATGAGAAATTGGCTTTCTCATCACCATCTTGCAAAGACAAGGAACTCATTCTAGATTTTGCATGGAGCATCCTACACTCTTCAGCCACTAATACACTGTGAAGTTTTTCTATAGTTGGCAAAGTGTCTTGGATGGCAAAACTTTGGACCAAATTTGCAAAGTCATCTCCTAGACCATTAAGGACAATTTGTACAAGCTCTCCATCATGAATCTTCTCTCCAATGGAAGCCAACTCCCTATTTAGAGACTTGATTCTGAGTACATAATCTTGTGCACTCTCCTCATGCTTTGCAAAATTTGATTTCTAAGCATAAGAACTCTAGAAGTGTTGCTAGACTCATAGATTGATTTAAAGACTCCCAAGCCTCTTTAGCACTAGTACAAGCTGATACTTCTCTCAACAAATCATTGCTCACATTCATCTTCACACAATGAAGTGCAAGCCTAGATCTCTTCTTGTATCTAGCTAACTCATGTGCACCTAGAGGTTCATCTTCATCTTCAATCAAGAACTCATAAAGGTCTTGGAGCACCAAGAGTGACTCCATTCTAACCTTCTAAATAGCATAATTTGTAGAATTCAACCTCTCACTAGCTTCTAGAAGGTATGCTCCAGCAGATCCCATCTTACTAGTGACTTCTACAAATAAGAAATAGATTTGATTGACTTGAAACTCACAAAGGTCTCACACTTGCAGTGTTTCACTCAAATTTGATTTCTAATCCAACAAATGGACTTATAATCACAGTTCTATCACTCTCTCACAAAGCTGGAATGAAGATAAGATGAAATGAAAACTACTTTCAAACAAATCTTGCCAAGAAATGGATTTGATTGTCTCTAGAAACTCACTAAGGTCTCTCTCTTGTAGTTTTTCACTCAAATTAGATTTCTAATCCAAAAAATGGACTTATAATCTCAGTTCTAGCACTCCCTCACAAAGTTGGAATGAAGATAAGATGATGTGAAATCTACTTACAATCAAATCTTGCCAATTTTGGCTATTTTTGGACAAAAAAATGACTTAATCTCTTTCTTCCTTCTTGGTGTACTTTCAAGACCTGTTTTTAACCTTAATAGGACTTGAACTCATCCTAGATTAATTAGATTCCATGAAACACATTCAAATCTAATCAATGGCAAATGATCTTGGTAGATTATCCTAGGATCTCCACCAAAAATTACACCAACAGCTCACAAATTAATTTTTTTTGGATCAAATGAATACCATGCATTAAATGCAGGTTCAGAGGTGCCCACACATGTGAAAAGTACGGATTTGGACCCATACCAAGTTTGGGATCAAATCTCCTCACCAAAATCAAGATTCTAGCTTGCCCTCTCAATACTAGTTTTTAGCACCAAAACTTGCTAAAAATGGATTTGCATTAGATCAATGGATTATGCTCTTGTACTTGGCTCTAATACCATGTGAAAGTACTGTACATTAGGACCATAAATGGATCTACAAAAGATCCACAAGAGTGATTGGATGCTTGCTTAACAATCTATCAAAAAACTAGACACAAAAAAGTTGATCTAGATTGGTAGTTTGACAAACAACAAGCATTAACAATCAAAAGCATTGATCAACATTGAAATCCGAGCCCACACGTGTGTACTACAGGCTGTAGTACGGCCTTCAACCTGAGAAACAAGTAGAAATTGATTTGGTTTCATTTGGATCACAAAAACTCAATGTACATAGTGAACTAGCTTGAGATTGCCAATGAACTCTAAAACATTTCTATCTTCTCACTATGGAGAGAGGGAATACATAGCAAATTCGACTTCCTTATTGAAGTTAGGTGGATTTCCAGCATGTAATAAGGAAGTTAACTCACTCTCCTTGACCTAAAATGAAAACCTAGTCTATTTCCTAGAGTCATGCTTGGTAGATAGCTAGTTGGTCAAATTTTCACCTTAAATCTAGGATTTAGGTCCTATAAACTAGGAATCACTACCAAAATGACATGACCAATCCTATGGACTTGACCTAACCTACATTAGGAGTGGGTTGCCACGTCGCATCTTGGCCTCACATGTGTGGAATTCACTTATGTACAAAATTTACATTATACTACATGGTTTCTGATCAAGCTAGATTTGCCAATTTTTGGCAATTCTTCACATTTATGATAGTATCAAAATAGTTGTATTATTATATTAATTATCATTCTACATGCACTCGAACTATCGTCAAATAGTTATTCGATTCTTATGCAGCTTATTTCCATTTTCCAAGCTGGCACAGCTTCGTTGTGAAAAATTGTCAAAATCTATCTTGGATATTTATTATGTTTCTAGTTTGTGAGAAAATATCACATGTGTGAAGCATGTTCCCACATGTAGAAAAAGTAAAAATAGTTTAGTCATGTTGACTTTAGGGGTATCATAAAGATTTTGTATCAAGCATCTTGGTGTAGAACTTTGATAGGGCCAATTTTGGCTTTAGAAATCAAAAGCTCAAGTACACATGTTTTGTCATGATTAGGCCAAAATTCAATTGTTATGTGACTCGAGCGAATTAAGTTGCTTACACATGTCAAGTTTAGATTTGATGAGTGATGCACCCTATGTAGTGGCAAAAGTCAAAGGGTCTTTTTCATAAGAGAGAGATGTGTTGGAAGGGTCCAATCAAAAGTGAGGGATGTTGCATCACACATCCAATAGGATTACAGAGCATATGTTTAAGGGGTCCAATAAGAATCAAGCATGGATCTCCACGAGTTTCTATATGTGCTTTCATTCCCTTCATTAATGTATGAGAGATCTATGAGTTTTTGAGTCAATTTGGAGATTTGCCAATTTTGCTTGTATTGCCTTCTCTAGATGAGCCCAAAAGTGGTATTTTCTCTCTCTAACCGAGGAGAGGAGCTTGTTGGGACTTAGTTTATTTCATGAAGTCTTCCACACATGTGAAACACCTTTTGGTAATGAATGAATGCATGTAGAATGGTCATTGATCTCGGATTTCAATCAGTAGGTGATCTATAGTGCATGATCCAAGCTTAGGAGATCAATTTCACACATTAGGACATTCCCACATGTGTGAATTTTCACATGGTATCAGAGCCTACCTAAGCTTTTGATGCATCTATCATTTATAGTTTCAAAATTTTCATGAAAATCAAGATCTAGAGAGTGTTGATTGCATCTCCCATGCTATCTCAAGCAAATTTGGATCAAGAGGATTCATTATCATATGGATTCTAGTACTGTACAGACTCAGACACATGTGAAGGATAGCCAAATTCATTTGGTCGGTTCTCTTCCAAGTTAGATCCAAATTTGGTGCTAGACAGCTTGTTTGAAAGCTAGTTTTGTCTAGTTTTTGTGGCAATTTGTTTCAATCCATTTGGTGAGCCAATCAAAAGTTATAAGATTTTGAAAAGGGTTAGGTAGGGCACCTAGACCTGTATGGACACATTTGGTTTGATCATATCTTGCTAGTTTGACCAAAAAATTCAAGAAGAGGCTTGCCAATGTCATCTATTTGAGATCTAGTAATCATTTTGAGGTCATACCCACTTTCTTTCATAAAATTGGCTTGTATTTGAGTGATTTGTGGATTCTTGGAGTGTTTCACACATGCCAAAGATAGTTTGACCCAAACATTGCCTATACTCCATCAATTGATGAGAGGTTGATCTAGTTTGAGAGAGATTGGTAGAGCTAGTGAGATCAATCTCACATTTTGTTGCAAGATCTTGCATAGGAGTTGGTAGTACACCTTTCAAGGAAACTATAGTGAGAGAGAAGCAACATTTTATTGTCTAAATCACAATGAGTCTTCACTATTATATGGCATCTATGGGTTCCTTTCTATTGGAATCTAGTGAGAGACTATCTACCTCCAACTATTCTATTTGGAAGCCTAGAATGGAGTCCATTTGGTGCTCCAAGATGTGATGAAGATTGTGCTAGGACTTGAAGAGGAGCCTCAAGAGCTCCAAGAGGTCCAAAAGAACAAAAAGAGAGCTAAGATGGCTCTACGTATCATAAAGATAAATGTTTCAAATGAATTGTTGTGTGACTTGTTGGAAGGAGGATCCACAAGCTCCCAAGTATTGTTGGTGATCAATGCATCATACTCTTGCTTCATGGCATCATACCACTCCTTGGTATTGAGTGCCTCTTGTACATTCTTTGGCTCTTCATGAGAGACATAAAAAACATAATTAGTGGAATCAAGATCCACTTGTTTGCCTT
Organism: Diphasiastrum complanatum; assembly: GCA_029204225.1. NCBI lineage: Eukaryota > Viridiplantae > Streptophyta > Lycopodiopsida > Lycopodiales > Lycopodiaceae > Diphasiastrum > Diphasiastrum complanatum. The sequence goes on from MU834803.1 coordinate 40,105, forward strand.
TGTCAACATATGAGAGCCTCTTAGGCTCGGATCTATCTCTCATGGATCTTCTTGGCGAAAAAATCCGAGGAGAGTCTTCTTCAAATCTCGACCCCATCACATCATGATTGTCTTCAAAATCAATAATTGATGATGCATCCATAGATTTCTTGATCTCGGCCTCTTCAAATGATGAGTGTTGATCTTCATGAAAGACAACATCTCTACTTTCAATAACTTGAGAAGTAGAGAGTATAAAGACTCTATAGGCCTTCTTGGTGGATGAGTATCCAACCATGATCCCTTTGCATGCACTAGGATCTTCCTTCTTACTTGTTTCCAAGGGAATATGGACAAAGCATAAGCATCCAAAAACTCTAAGGTGATCAACCTTAGGCTTCTTCAAAAATAAGATTTCATATGGTGACTTTCCTCCAAGAGCTATATGTGGGAGCCTATTGCCAAGATAATTTGCACAATTAATGGCTTCTCCCCAAAAATCTTTGGGCAAAGGTGCCTCAATTCTCATAGATTTTGCACATTCACATAGAGATCTATTCTTTCTCTCGGCCACTCCATTTTGAGATGGAGAGTAGGCACAAGAAAACTCTCTTTTAATGCCTTCAAGCTCACAAAAATCTTGAAATTTATTGGAGATATATTCACCACCTCCATCACTTCTAAGAGCTTTAATCTTGAATGAGAATTGCTTCTCTACATAAGCTTTGAAAATAAGGAAATGATCAAACACCATAGATTTTGAAGCAAGAAGATATATCCAAGTGAATCTTGTGTAATCATCAATGAAAGTAACAAAACAAGTGGCTCATCCCTTGCTTGTAGTTGATGAGAAATGCACATCCGAGTGGATTAACTCCAAAGGATGCTTGCTTTTGATAGAAGATCTTGTAAATGGCTTTTTGTGAGATTTAGCAATAGCACAAGCCTCACAAGGCTTGATCTTCTTGGAGAATGACTTTGGCAAGCCAATAGCTTTGGATTCTTTGATCATAGAGAGCATGGATTTGTAGTTGGGATGTCCCAACCTCCTATGCCATAATTCCTCCATAGAGAGCTTGTTCACAAGAGTAACATTACAAGCATTCACATACTCATTTGGATCTAGTTTATAGATGCCACCAAATCTAGATCCTAATGCAAGTATCTCATCATTCTTCTTGATAGTGCAAGTATCAACATTGAGTTTTACATCAAGGCCATTATCAAGCAATTGGCCAACACTAATAAGATTCTTGGTAAGCTTAGGTACATAAAGAACTCTAGAGAGAGAAAGAACTTTAGAGGATGCAAGCTTCAAGGGAATGTTCCCTATGCCTTCAATAGGACATTCAGAATCATTTGCAGTGTATATTGATTTCTTCACTCCATCATAAGGTGCAATAGAAGAGAAAGAGTCCTTGGAGCTACACATATGTGAAGAGGCTCCACTATCAATATACCATAGGCCGTCCTTCTTGAAAGGAGTAGATGAGAAACTAGAGACCATAAGAGATCCCTCTCCATCACTTGCAATAGTGTCTTCCTTCTCATTGGTAATATTGGCTTGCTTGAGTTGATTCTTCTTTTTGAAGCAATTGGTGGCATAATGACCTTTCTTGCCACAATAAAAGCACTTGATCTTCTTCTTCTTCTTGAGCTTGGATGATGAAGCATTAGAGGAATCATCTTCCTCCTCATCTTTGTCTTTGGATTTGACTTTGTCCTTGCTTGAGGATTGTTGATGTTGGTTCTTGCTCCTCTCTTTGTGCTTATCCTTGGCAAAGAGAGCTTTGCCATCATTATGAGTGAGAGAAAGCTTGTCCATCCTCAAGAGCTTGTACTCTTGTCTTGATTCTTCTGAAAAAGCACACTTTGGAGAGCCTCCAAACTTGGTAGCTCCTCCTTAATGGCATAGGATTGGACAAGGTTATCAAATTCACTTCTCAAGCCATTGAGAATGACTTGAACTAGCTCATTTTGATTGATGGAATCACCAATGCAAGCAAGCTCTCTATGAATATCTTTTACTCTCAAAACATAACTAGATGCACTCTCATCACTCTTTTGGCTACTTTGAAAGATTTGATTCCTAAGAGTGAGAAGCCTAGAGGTATTCTTAGCCTCATAGATAGTCTTGAGACAATCCCAAGCTTCTTTGGCTGTTGTACAAGTACCTATCTCCCTCAATATCTCATTAGAGACATTCATCTTAATGTAGTGGAGAGCCATCCTAGCTCTCTTTTTGTATTTTTGAACCTCTTAAAGAACTTGTGGTTCTTCTTCAAGGCCAAGAACTATGTCCATCACTTGAAGGATCAAGATGGACTCCATCCTCATTTTCCAAATTGAATAATTTGAAGTGGTCAATCTTTCACTTGGTTCCAACAAGGATGAACCCATTGAAGACATTTGAAGTGAAGAAAACTCAAATGATGAACAATAAATGTTGTTACACACTTTCAATAGGATCCAATAATTGAGTACTATCTCCTCCTATAAAAGATCTTACAACAATTTGTGAATTGATTCTCACTAGCTACTCAAATCTCTCTAAAACAAGATCTATTTCACATCAAATGATGGAGTATAGGAAAAGTTAGGATCTAACACTCTTAGCACGTGTGAAATACACTAAGAAACCAAATTTGACTCAAATACAATGATATTGCATGAAACAAAATGGCTAATATCTCAAAATAGTGCCTAGATCACATATAGATGAGATTGGCAAGCATACAACTGTGATTTTGGATCAACCAAGCAACCTCTTGACCAAACCAAATGTGTCCACCCAGGTCTAGGTGCCCTACCTAGCCCTCTTCAAAAGCTTATAACTTTTGATTGGCTCAACCAAATGAAATGAAACTGATTGCAACAGAAACTAGACAAAAATAGCTTCAAAACAAGCTATCAAGCAAGATAAATGGATCAAACATGAGAGAGAACTTCCAAACTGAAATTGGATGTTCCTCACACGTGTCTGAGCACCTGATTCCGTACAGTACCAGGTCAGACCCAATCAATGTCCTTTTGATCTCTTTTGATCCAAGATTGAACAAGATAGCTAGGAAAATGGGCCTTGACAACTTCTAGCTCAAGATTGATGAAAATTTTTTCACTTAGATGGATCAAAATGCATGGTAACCTTAGGTAGGCTCTGATACCATGTTAAATTTCACACGTGTGGATTGTCCACTACATGTACTTGTGATCTCCTACGGTGTGTAGATGCACCAAGATCAAGACTAGATTGAGATTCAAGATCAATCTTGAATCCTATGGCAAAAACACACTACTACATGCATTCAATCACTTCCAACTCTCACTCACACGTGTGGGAAGTATTCAAAAAATAATCTAAGTAAAAACAAGCTGCTCTCCTTGAGTAGAGAGAGAAAATGCATCAAGAGCTCTCGGGTAGAGAGAGAAAGCTAGAAATCCAATAACTCACAAAATCCATGAAATCACCAAATCAATTAACTTCAAAATGAGGAGTACAATGATACTAGTAGGTCCACGAGCTACCACTATGCTTAACTATGATTGGACCACATTTTGTCACCTCTTGATCCTATTGGATCATTGATCTATGCACCTCTTAATTCTATTGGACTATATTCAAGCACACCTCAATTTCCTATTGAACCTCACAAGGTTCCACCTCTATATCCTATTGGACCTCTTGGAATTCATCAAACAAAAACTTTACACTTGTCTACACTCTAATTAGCAAGTGTTTAGCCTCTTACTCTATTTTGGCTCAATAGTGGCATTACAAGTGGAAATGCATAATTTGCCATCTATGCCAAATTTATTCCTATCAACATCCTACACCTAGATGCTTGATGTAAAAAACATAAGACCCCTATATCTAACATAGATAATCTTTTTCAATTCTTCACATGAGAAGGTAGCAAGAGGGACTAGTTGTGGTAAGCTTTTCAAATTGATGCTAATCCTTGTGGAAGTGTGGCCAAGAGGAGCTTGGATCGTCTCAAGGAGGAGGCAAGTGATCTACCTTAATCTATGTTCCAAGATGGTGAAGCTCATGAAGATAGTGCTT
>MU834804.1:0-44145 GCA_029204225.1 Diphasiastrum complanatum
CCATTCATCTTTAAGTTGATCATAAAGGTCAACTGGTTTGAGTTCACGACGGATGTTTTTAGGCAATCCAATTAAAAATAAATTTATGGCCATTCGTTCAGTGATATTTTCATCAACACATTCTACTTTGAGACGTTTAAAATGCTCAATGTAGTTTCGAACAGAATGAACGGGCTTTGAGTCAGTTTGGACGGTTTGAGACGCTTGATGAGAGTGTCCAAGAAGCAAGATCAGGAGTTTCAAGATTCAAGTACCACTCCTTGGCGGTGCCATAGAGTACCATGGGAAATAGGCGAAGCTTTTCAGTTTCAGAGGTATCTCCATAAAAACGACATGCATTATCAAAGTCTTGGAGAAATCGGACTGGGTCAGATTCACCATTGTACTTTGGTGCATCGACACGTGGAATTCTTCGTTCCATTCGTGGAGGAATCAGATTAGAAGATTCAGCACAGTCACGAGACATGATGCAGAATACAGATGAGGAGGATCAGTCTTTGTACTTGGCAAAAAGGGCAGTTTGCTTGTAGAATGGATAGTGTAGGACAAAAACTGGTCTCTCTGATTGTTATAGAATTTACAGACAGGATGAGAAATCGTGGAGAGGCAGATAAATCTAACTGTAATACTCGCGAATTCTGAACAAGTCTTCTGAATGTCAGAATAGTGATTTTTTGAAAATTTCTAGAAAAAATTTGGCGTTCCAGAATTTGCAAATAGTACAGGGAAATCGTGCTCCGTGATGACAAATTCTTAGGCTTAATGGCAAATTCTAACAGAGAGGTTTGACTGGCAGATAAGAAATATAGAGAAAAATGTGACGTTTTGTCAATAAACAGACAAAATCTATGAGATAGAATTCGCGAAGCTGCTGAAGGACTGATCTTAATGAGATCTAGCCTCAGTGAAGTCGACGAATTTTAGGACAAAGATTTTGATGAGAAATAAGGGATTTTGACAGTATAACATGCTGTTTTCTCAAAATCTGACTATGGTCAGAATTTGTGGAGGTGATAACATGAAAGGTCATGGTCTGTTAGGACTGCAAACAGACTGACAAATTCTGATATACCTGTTTGGTTGTGAAAAAGGTCACTTGGGTCACTTCTTTTGAAGAAAATGCCCAAGTTGACTCTTTTGTTGCTTCCCCCCGGTTTGAGAAGTTGCTCCGCAGCTCGTGTAGGACTTGGAGAGACAACGCGTGCTATTTGCTGGTAGATAGAGATAAGCACACAAGCAAACATACAACACGGAAGCAAAAAATAAAAGAAAAAAAGGAGAAGAAGCTAGGTAGAAAAATACTTAAATAGCGGCAACGGCGCCAATGTTGTAAGTTTTTCTAGTGAATGCGGTGGCTAGATCTACTTACGGGTGTAGTATAGGGATGTAGAGATTCGTCCACTTTTTAAGTTTCTACAATAAGTTTCAACGGAAATATGGAGAGGAATGAGAGCACTAAGGCTTACCCAACTAGTGCCCGAAACGGAAATAAAGCTAATTAGTAACAACAAAAAAATCCTTGCTAAGGCTTACCCAACTAGCAAGGTGACTAGACTAATCCTAGATTAACACCCGAAGGGTAATAAAATGAGATTGCAGCTAATACTAAACAAATAAGCAATAATGAACATGCCACAATAAAACCGATGAAAAGGAGACAAGAGGAGGCCCGAGCACCTTCCCTCAAGCTATGCACCTTCCCAAAGGGAACACAAATGAAATAGAATGATAATTCTCCAAAATAGAGAGCAAGATAGCTTAATCTCAAAAGTGTTCTTTACAATGCAAATACCTCTCCTTTTATGGCAAGGAGGGTCTTCCATAAGTGTCTACTAACTTATGGGACTAATCTGTTCCTAGCCTTTCTAGAACTTCTAACTTAGGATTAAAACTTCAATTTTCTTAACTTAGGACAACTTAAGATAAAATATTTCTAATCTTAAGTTTCCTAAGTCTAAGTTCTAAATCTAAGTTTAAGCTATTTTATTATTATTTAAGCTTCTACTCATGGACTTACAAAACACATGCCATGGCTTGAAGTTTATTGACAGATACTCATACGTGGTCTTACAAAACACATGCCACAGAGTTTTATTATTTTTTTATTTTCTCTGTGTTAGCACAGTTGCTAACAAGAGTTTGTGGAGGTCCCTCCTTACATGCTATTGGACCCCTAATCATAGCCTCTTTAATTATATTGGACCCCTAATCATAGCTTCTTGCATTCTATTGGACCCCTGATCATAGCCTCCTTAATTCTATTGGACCTCTCATGAGGATCTCTTGATTCCCCTTGACCAAGGTTGACTCTTTGACTTCATCACTCTTCAAATTACATTTTCACAAGTGTCAAGACCCTACTCATATGCCTATCTAGCTCGAGATTGCACCATGACTCACTTTTGGCTCAATAGAGGCATTATATGTGGACATTGCCAATTTGCCATCTATGCCAATTTTTGGCCCTATCATAACTCTACACAAAGAAACTTGTCCAAAAAAATAAGAAGACCCCTAAAGCTATGATAAACTATTTTACACATGTGGGAACATGATCCACACATGTGAAATGTACTTTCAAACATAAAGGTCATAAAATTGCCAAGCTAGATTTTTGGCAATTTTTCATACTCCTCCTCAAAAAGATAGCTTGGAAGGGTACTAGATCATTTGAGAAGTTTGTGAAACTTTTTGAGTGGATCCTTTTGTATGTATATGAAGTAGAAAACCAGCAAAAGGATCCATCATAGCAGCACATCACTAGATCCATGATAAGATCTTTGTGGTAGAAATCTCTTGCCAATATCCTTGAAGAGTACTCCATCAATATGCCACTATGATTATGTGCCTCCTCCATGCTTGATGATGGTCTTTGATTTGAAAGTTGCACTTGCATGAAGATGGTTGCACCACATATAGAGAAATCTGAGGCTTCCATGCCTCATAAAGATCATAGAGATCAAGATCATAAGATGTGAAAACATGATGATCATCAAGATTATGCTTTCTAGCTTGACTAGTCCACATGCAATGAACTATATCCATGATGGATCTAATCTTGATATCAAATAAAATCTTGATTTTCTTGAGGCTAAATACTTGCTCAAGTATCTAAGTGTCTTCTTTGGATGCTTCACTTGATCTCAAGAGAAGTTTACAATTTGCCTCAAAACAAGTGAAACATGATTTTTCAAATTTTGAGAAACAAGCTCAATCTTGCTCTTACTAAGTCTAAGAGCATACTTTTGATGATACAATATCTTGCTTTTAAAATGTTTTGGAAACATATCTAAGCCATCAATGACGAGAAATATGTCCATACAATAGGCATCATTCAAAACTAGAATTGCCTTACATGAATTTTGAGATGTAGAAATCTCAATAAAGCAAGATAGTACATCAAGTAATGAAAGAGAAGCATAAGTGAGAATGTTAAAGTGGATACCACCTGAATTTTTTCTCTCTTTATCATAAAAGATGAGCCATAAAGGCTTGGCCATCAATCTTGAAGATCCCCTTGAAATCATATGTTGAGGAGGCTCCTCCTCAAACCTTGACCCCTTCACATCTTGATAATCTTCAATAGATATGATTTGAGATGAATCTTGAGATGCCTTGAGCTCAGCCCCTTCCAAGGTTGAGTGTAGATCTTCATAAAATATGACTTCTTTGCTCTCAATACCATGATCCATGAGCTTGGATCCTTCGTCCTCCTTGTTTCCAAGGGAATATGTGCAAAGCAAGAACCTCCAGAGACACTAAGGTAGTCGTCCTTAGACTTCTTAAATAATACTTCATATGGTGTATTTATTCCAAGAGCTTCAACACTCCACAAAGCTTTGATCTTCAATGAGAAATCCATCTCAACATATGCTTTGAATAATAGGAAATAATCATGCACCATAAACCTTGAAGAGAAAAGAAATTTGCATCTTGTGTGATCCTCCTCCTTTGAAGACTTGGATACATAAGCAAACTCAAGAGATTTTGCACTCTCTCTTGGGGTTTAATTTGTAGATTCTTCCATATCTAGATCCATGTGCAAGTATCTCACCACCCTTCTTTATCACACAATTGCCAATATGGAAATTGACATCAAGGCCACCATCAAGTAATTTGCCAACACTTATAAGATTCTTTGTAAGATTGGGAACAAAAAGAACCTCTTGAAGAGATATAACTTTTGATGATGCAAGCTTCAAGGGAATAGTCCCTACTCCTTCAATTTTGCACTCTTGATCACTTGCAATATATATGGTCTTCTTGATTCTTCATAAGGCATAATAGTTGAAAAGGAATCCTTGGAGCTACACATATGTGAAGGTGATCCACTATCAATATACCAAGATTCATCCTTCTTGAAGGTGGAAGAGGAGAATTTTAATGCCATAAGTGAGCGTTCTCCATCACTTGCAATAAAGTCTTTTTTCTCATGAGAAATGTTGGCTTGCTTGAATTGACTTTTCTTCTTGAAGCAATTGGTGGCATAGTGGCCCATATTGCCACAAAAGAAGCACTTAACATCTTTTTTCTTCTTCTTTGAAGTAGAATATTGAGAGGAATCATCATCCTCTTCATCTTGGTCCTTTGCTTTGTCCTCAGAGAAGTATTGGTGTTGCTTCTTGCTCCTCCCTTTGTGCTTGGCAAATAAAACTTTGTCTTCACCAAACAAGCATAAGAGAGTCATAAATAAAAGTGTCCAACTAGGTTGGGTGCTCTACCCACCTTGATTCAATTGACCATAACTTTTGATTGGGATATCCAATCACTATGAAGTCAATTGCTACACAAACTAGACTTTAATAGCTTCCAAACTAGCTATCAAGCATTAAATTTGGCTCACACATGAAAGAGAACTAGAGGTCTGAATTTTGCTGTCCTTCACACGTGTATGAGCAGGAAAATTCGTACAATATAAAAAATGTTTCAATCCTTATGATAATGAACCATTTTGATCAATAGATGCTTGAGATAGCATGGGAGATGCAAATTAGTCTCTCTAGATCTAGATTTTCAAGAAAATTTTGAACCTTTGGATGAAACAAGCATCAAACACTTAGGTAGGCTCTGATACCATGTGAAATTTCACACGTGTGGAAATGCCCTAAAGTGTGTGATCTCCTAAGCAAGCTTGGACACTTGTCAATGGATTCAGATTGATTTCCAAGATCTAGATCAAAAACCCAAGGCATAGAGGCAAAGATGGATGCATTTGTTGATGACCAAAGTACATACACATGAGAGGAAATTTTTATTGAAGACATAGATCTTGGATTTCAATCTAGAGTTGATCTAAAGTGCAAAAGCATTGCTTAGGAGATCAATTTCACACTTTAGGGCATTCCCCACACGTGTCAAGGATGAAGATATTTGGGTCAAGGCCATGAGAGAAGAGACTTACTTGATTGCCAAGCATGATACATGGGACTTGGTGGAGCCACCAGGGTAAGAAACCTATTTGTTGTAAATGGGTACAGAACAAAAGTACCATGCATATGGGACCATAATAAAGCACAAAGCGAGATTGGTGATCAAAGAATATGCACAAAGTAAGGGCATCGAGTACAAAGAGACCTTTGCGTCACTATGTAAGTGGGATGCCTTACGATTTCTTGTCGCTTTCGCTTCTCATTTTGATTGGCATTTACATCAGATGGATGTAAAATCTGCTTTTTTGAATGGTGATTTGGAAGAGGAAATGTTCATAGATCAATCTAAAGGGTTTGTTTGCATGGTATAGTAGGATTGATGCATACTTCCATTTTAAGGGGACGGTGAGTGAGAGATCACTGAATCATTGGTAGGATAGAACATAACGTTATGATACCAACTGATGGTGAATCAGGTAGTAAGAAAAAGAACGAACAAAGGAGGTAAAACAAGAAGCCCAGAGGCTCTGTTACCACTTGTTTGAGCCGAACGGGAGGAAAGAGAAATAGTGCGGAACAGCTCCCGTCCCCATATAGGACCGGTTTAATAACAATTGCGCGATCAAGTATCAAGGTAATCGCATCCACTGAAGAAAATAGGAATTACTAGCAATGATAGAGTTGGAATGTTCAATTACGGAATGAAGAACTATGGTGCAAAAAGATTGTGCTTGTTTATCAGGCGTCAGAGACAATCGTGGTATGATCAGATATAGAGGAGTCATAGACGTCTGTGATATGTCAAAGTGAGTGAACGAGGGAATTCGATGCAGATGGCTGTACAATACTTGACAAATCTCGAAAAATTCTAGCTTTTGAAAAAAGGAGTGAAAATATTTACAAACTCAGCCAACGACTTCGCGTTGGCAGTCCGCCTACATTGTACATGTAATTACAGTTACAAGGCGGTTGTAATTAACACAGAAGATTGCATTCAATGCAGGTTAGTTGTAGATATTTTTGTATATTTGATCCTAGAATCTTCATCAACGAAAACTTCTTCTGATATTCAGTTACTACTAAAGTTGTAATCAATCAGATTTCCGTTGCCAGTGTTATGACAAACAACAATCAGCTAAAGTAATTACTTCAAACATTGTACTTATTGTTGATATTAATCAGAGTGCAATTATTTGTCTCACTGCTGTTATTGTTCACAAGCATTTGTTGAATTGATTCAGTTTGAACTTTTTTTCTATTGTTCGGTGTTCTTCCGATCCAGTCATCTAGCTCGCTCCCAGCTTTCGCTCATATTCACTGATTTCCGACATAGACATCTTTGGACATAAGATTTTGATTAAAGCTTTATTCCTACCCGATCCAATCCATAACAAAATAGTACTTGGTAAGCCAATAAGTGGAATCTAAATTTAATCTTTGCCACTACTATCCATAATTATGAATAACTCACAGCTCAATACCCTCAAAACTCCTCTAGTTCTAGATTATTTGCAACAATATCTAGAGAGTTCCTCTATTTCACTAGGATAGTTCAACCTTTGCACACTTACTGAATTACTCTCAAAAATCTATGCAATCGGCTGATCCATTGAAAGTATTATTCCTACATCTTCACCTTCATCTTTAAAAAGAAATTCAATAATTTTCCTTAAAAAAGGTCCTCAAAAGACAATGTATAAAATATCAAAATTAGAAAAAGTCAGTAATAAGTATCCAATACTATTACAAACCGGACTTCCTCCATAATCATAAAATATCTTATCTCGAATGATAGAAATATTACATCTCAATGATCAAATATCAAATAATATAATCATTTGGGTCTAGAAAATTTAAATTCCATGACTTCAATCATTCCTTTACTGAATCTGAATCAATTGAAAAAGTCAATAGATTCTAAGCCATGTTCACAAGCATAATTTCATAAAACAATAATCAGTCCTTTAGAACATAGTTATACACTAGGAGGAGTTATATGAATCTCAATCTAATTGTCTCGTATATAAGAAATTTATAAAAAGTATAGGCTTAAATAGAAGAGAAATAGATTCAAGCGCATCCAAATTTTGTAAATAATGAGATACCATTTGGGATCCGGATCTATATATCATAATTCTCCAAAATACCCTAGTAAAAAAATCAATGGATTTATTCATTAGTATTATCATTACAGTAATCACTATGGTGTACAAAGTACTTTCGCACAAGAAATTACCTTTGGAATCACTGGTGTCCCATACCATCAACTTCCCCTCCAAGAATTTTCTGCTTCTAGATATGTTAACCAAAAAGTCAAAAAGACTAACTGGCTATGCTACATAGGATCCAATTCACAACCAATTCCAGGAGATACAACAAGCCATTGAGTTTTTTCATGTTTCTTAAGCATTACACTATAGATGAACATATCATCTAAGAAGACCACTCCGCATTGACCCAAGTATGGACAAAATATATCGTTCAAATATTGTTGAGATGTGATAAGTCCATTCACTGAACCAAAAGGAACATCGGAGAATCTTAATATAATCGAAAACAATACTGTAATAGATATCCAATATCAATTTCAGATTCGGTAGAAAGAATTTCATTCATGCTTACTTGGAGGTCAATTCCACCACCAGGAAGTAAAAAACAAGGAGGAAATACCAAAAAACTGAGAAAAAGCAAAAAGCTACTCCACCTTCTGATCGATGCAAAGCCTTGTTCTGATACCACTGTAAGAATTGCCAAGTGAAGATCTACCTAGATCCTGTTGCATGCAACCAAAAGGACACCTGTGGAGCCAAGCCACCCAACCAAACAAGAAATGGATAGTCAAATCCCTAAGCGCTTCACCTCTGAGCCATGGTGACAAAATGCAAGAGAGGAGAGGATCCTGGCTCTTGGAAACATGTAAAATGAATGATAGGACAAGTCAATAGGTTATATAATCTAATTGTCAATCGTCATGCAAAAGCTCCATAGATCCAATTAGAGCACCTGGGCCCTCACAAGGTTATTAATTACATTTCTGGCTTAGTCTGGAATGATGTGGCATAACTAATAATCTCATACACTGGAGTACCAGATATCCAAGTCTAGGATTATGTCAAATCCTATATACAGGACAATATATGGATATAACAAAAGCAGTTTTGAGTGCTCACCTCACTAGTTCCATTGCGATAGTCCTAATAACTAAGCTGAACACAAAAAGAATAGGAAGGAAACTTTTGGCCCTTCTTTCTAGCTAAGGTAATCTTATTCTCTGATGAAAGAGACTCAAGCCATCACCATCTTGGATGCAACAACCATCCCCTTATCCAACTTGGTTAATGTAAGGTATTTAACTTTCAAATGATGTGCAAGTTTAATGGCTACCTTTCAAATGAATATGAAGAAAATTTTATCATCCATTATGAGAACTATTTGGATTATTAATGTATTTACTACGAAGATTCCAAAATTTTAAAAATCATAGCAATGCTTAATTCTTGTATTGTGTGGCAAGTTAATTTTAAGGTTTTTTTTTTTTTTTTTTTTTTTTTTTTTTTTTTTTTTTTTTCTGTGTGCTCAACTAGTTTGACTTTTCAAGTTACTCATTCAAACTCAATTTTTTTTGAACTACTTTTCACGACATGTTTAGACTCGCACCTCTCTTTGAAAGGCGAATAGGCATTTGATTGGTTGAATGTATAGGCAACCCTAAATGCCTATCAGTACCGACCATCATCCAAAGGTGGTGGTTGGTTTGAGAGCATCTTTGGAGGATTCATCTCTAGATGGATCCATGGAATGAGTGTATCTATTGAAAGTCATGGGCTCATCACCATCACATGGGCTCACCACCATCACATGTAGTAGGAAGGTAGGTAGGTGAGTACATGAGAGATGTTGATAGATGCTCTTAAGCAACCATCACCGTTGGATGGTGGTGGGACTCATAGCAACCAAGGTTGTGGCCCCTACTCTGTTGTGGCAGTCATGGTTGCATGTAGCTTTATAGTGTGGACCCTTTGGAACTTGCTTAGCATGATAGATCTAACTTTGCAATTATAAATTTGGCCAACCTCAAACTTGTCCTCATATTCCTCTCATACTTTTCATGAAAAGAAGTGGCAGCCCACTTTTGAAGCTCCAAAAATCATATAAAAAAATAATTTACTCTCCGAGAATTTCCTGCCAGACAAACTGACCCGACCGGTCTCCTCTACCAAACATGAAGCCAATCAACGGATCTTGCCTGGAGAGCTCACCGGCTATTCCAGTCTCTCTCTCTCTCTCTCAAGGCCCTCTCCCTTTGTTTTTTGCCTCGCCTGTGTGTCCGATCCACGGCTCTTTTTTCTTGATTTGCTTCATTGATTCGACTTGAATGGCCGATCTGCAGTTTCTGCAGGTGCTCTAGCACATTAATGCGCAGTTTTAGCTCTGACACTTCGACAGGCGGTACACAGGCGTAAGCAAGGGTTACAACTTATTACATCCGCCTCTCATTCTACCCCTGCATACAATATTTTTGCATACTATGTCATTTGCATCGGATGCAGAAGGATTTTATGCTCTTTCCAGTTCTTGTTACGTGATAGTATATTTGCAATGATTGCTCAGGTGCTGCTGCTGCAAGATATGCAAATTGAAATACTATGCATCTCATTTTCTTTGTATCGCAAAGAACTTTAAAGGTGATGGGCTGTTCCAGGCTATCTTATTATTATATTCTGAACTTTACTCGGTTTAGATTCTAGGGCATGGCAAAGCTTCATTTTGTAGATTATTAGGTCTCCTAAGAATCATACGTTCCACATTATGCTACCTAATTAGAGATCTATGCTTTGCAATCTTGTTATTCTAGTTGAGATATGGATATTTTTGAGATGGAATTTTTCGCACTGAGTTGGCGATGAGCTATAATATCTACGTTACTGTCATATCTCTTATTCGTCTCTAAGCTCCATTTAGTATAAAATTAGGTCTTTTAAAAAGTATACGTTTGATTATATTTTGTGGATTTAGAGATCTATATTGCAAATCTGATTATAATAGTTGAGATCTGACCTTTAACTCGATTCTGTTTGAGTTCCATGGCATGGTGAAGTTTCATGCGTATTTAAGCTCTTTTAAGAAGTATTTTACTATGCTGTCTATGAGATACATATGTTGCAAATCTGATTATTGGCATTGAGATGTGTATATTTTTTAGATGAAACTGTTTCGCTCTGTCTGTTGATGTTGGCAATCTGTTTATGATAGTTGAGATATGGATATTTTCGAGATGGAATTGTTTCAAATTGTGGGATGATGCTAGCAATCTGGTCATTATAGTTGAGCTAAATATGTTCGGTTTCACACTTTATGTTGGTGTTTGATAGTAGAGAAGAAGAGGCATCTGTGCGTGAGAATGGGGAGCAGAATGAAGGAAGATGAGAAGTGTGAGAAGATTATACGAGGCCTTTCCAAACGGGAGGAAAACAGGAAATGTATCAACTGTGGCGCCTTGGTATGGCAGTTCAATATTTTTACTTGTCGCTTTTCAATTTGAGTGAAGTTTATATGGGTTCATTTTATTTTTAGCTTTGTTACAGTAGCGATAAGCTATTGTGAGATTTGTTAAAAGCTGAGATGTCACTCGTAGGTGAGTTTAAGCATAAATTTCTTTACCTTGTTAATTCTTTTGAAATGCAACCTTTATTTCATTCTTATTGTAACAATTCGAATGCCTTAACCCAAAGCTTCTCGTGATGTATAGATCACCTTGTTTACTTTGCAGCATAATTTCACAGACACTAGTACAGACACATCCGCATTTATGGGTATCCATATGGTATTTGTATGCAAAATCCGTACGCATTTGTATGTATATGGGTGATGTTTCTTAAAGGGATGATATATCTACTGCCCAGTATAAAACCTAACCACTTGGATGTTAACCACGCGGTGAAAACTGTCACATGGAAGATTTTCACTGGTTTGCAGTGCAAACACGGCACAATCTGGAAAAATTCAATGTGTCCGGCCTAAACCCCTTCATCCCAATGTATGTCCGTACCTGGACCATATATGAGCTAACCGAGATGCACTGGTAAAACTGTTGCCTTTAAAAAGCTTGCTACCTTCCTTTATATAAACCAAGAGAGCTAATAGAGAATAGGTGAAGCATTACAACAACAACACCACCTATTAGTTCAAATTTTGAACTAGACTGAGCTAATTTGGAAAAAGTAGAACCTATTCGACTGGAAATACTAATAGGTGACTATTGTATGTACCTATGCCATGATTCTCAGGTAATGTTCGTAACCTTGAAATGTTTGAGTTTGTCTACGCATTTGCATGTTTAACATAAGGTCAAAAGTTTGCTAAAGTGACACTCTCAATTCTGCCTTGCAATATGATGGATATTTTCGGGTACTTTTAGGAGAAAAAATCTCTAAGAAGTGCCTCTGACCTTAAAGTTTACAACATAACACAGTATTTCGGTATAGGCAAATTTTTATAGATACTGCAATTGTTTATCATAATTCACACACGTCTTCCTTCCAGAAATGCTGAAGTTTGCGACGAGTGTGCAATTGTTTTTGCTGGTAATTACGATTTTTGCCAAACTGCATTTACGGCTACCTGGGCTGTTTACCAGCCAGCACGTTGTACTAATAAAATTGTTAGCCTTCTAAGAACCTAGAAAACTGAAAATGAATAGCTGAATCGCTGTTTATGAGCTCATATACTTAAATCAACACTGCTTATAAGCTCAAATCTTCACTAAAACGAGCTAACCTGCAAATATTACACAGCATAATGTCATGTTTAAATTTCCATAAATAATTCAGTATTCATCATGATTCACACACAACTTCCTTCAAAATTATTGAAGTTTGCAACAAATTTGCAATTGTTTTTGTTGATGACTACGACTTCTACCAAGTTGCTTAATTAGTCGCTTATGCACATGAACTGTATACCAGTTAACTAAGTCGAGCTAAAAAACTAAGAAACTAGTTAAGTGGGGCAAGAAGTAAAAAATAAGCAATTGGAAATGCTATGAGATAATGATCATGGATACTTTCACCAAACCATATATCCGAAACTAGTTAGCTTGCAAGCAGTAAAAATAAGCAACTGGAAATGCTATGAGGTAATGACAATAGATGCTTTTACCAAACCATATATATTTCGTGCTGTCTGGTACATGGGCTGTATTCCAGTGAACTGAGCTGGATTAAAATACTTTTTTTTGACTTACCTAGCCTTACAAGAACCCAAAAAGTAAAAAATGAATAGGTGAAGCACTAGAACATGGCCAATAAACTCAAGCTTGGAAGTTTGAACTAAAACAAGCTATTCTGCAAAAAGTACAGATCAATATTGTCTATATTTTGTTTCGTATGGCTTAGGCATACTTCAAAGCCTCTTACAGGTTTTAGCTGTGTACACAAGCACAATGACAATATTGCTATGTAGTAATTAACCAAGACTTAAAATCAGCTCCTTGGTTTCCCTTTACTGGGGATTTATTTTGATCAGCCTTTTATCTATGAAGGTTCCTGCAATTTGGTGGACTTTCTGGTGGAAGATCTTCGGACTTGACTTATACGTAAGGGAAGGGTCCGCAGGGTCTGCATCCCTTCGGCTGTGTGAAGCCAGTGGGCCTTAGGCAACCCATCTTGGCTGATTTGCTTCAGGGCAGAAGGGCCTTAGTCCTAGCCCTCCTCCCAATAAAAAAACATGTTGTAGATGCTTCAAATTTTGGCTTTAAATTTCAAGTCACTAGATTTAAGAGTACCAATTTATGTTTTCTTATGACAACTGCGTGTTGTTTTAATATTTTGGGCTTTTCTTTGAAGTTTGCTTTTAGGTCTTTACAACTGCTTTTGGCCACAATGACTTCTAAGCATTGGCCAATCCAATCTGCAGGGTCCACAGTATGTTTGTACAAATTTTTCGATATTCGTCTGCACAAATTGCAGTGGACTGCAGTAAGTCCTGAATACTTCTATTTTCAACAAAGAAATGTGTAATATGAATGATAGAAATTATTACATTATTTTTTAGAGCGTTGTAGATTAGTTTCCCATTTTCATTAGTTTGATTTCATATGATTGTACCTGCATTGAAATGTGCAGTCGAGAATTCACGCATCGAGTGAAGTCCATATCTATGGCAAAGTTTACAGCTGGAGAGGTTGCTGCTTTGCAAGCTGGTGGTAATCAGGTAGTACATATCTACTCGTCTATTTCAGGAATCAGTCGTCTCTTCTATTTGGAATCTGAAATGGAAATTCTATTATAACTTTCTGAACTTTCTTTGTTTGACAGCGGGGCAGGGAATCCTTTTTGAAAACATGGGACCCGCAACGACATCCTTTACCCGATAGTAGGTAAGTGTTACTTGAATTTAGATATATTCCAACCTCACAAATAAATAAATGGATTACAACTTCAGGTCGTACGTTTGTCTAGATGCTTTGTTTCAAAGTTCTAAGTCAGATATCATCTTCTGTGTTCTTTTGTATTGGCTACTTACAGCTCTCCAGATAAACTTCGGGACTTCATCAAAGCTGTCTATGTGGACAGGCGGTATGCGGAGGACATGCCACCGCAGAGAGGGAAGCAAGTAGGTAGTAGATCAATGTCTGTTTTCTCTATCTCTGGAAATTGATAAAGACTTGTTACTCTGCGTTTATAGTTTGTGGAGATATGAATAGAAATGAAATGCTTTTTGATTGTTCGCCAGTCTGCTGGAGAGAGAGAGAGAGAGAGAGAGAGAGAGAGAGAGAGAGAGAGAGAGAGAGAGAGAGAGAGAGAGAGAGAGAGAGAGAGAGAGAGAGAGAGAGAGAGAGAGAGAGAGAGAGAGATTTATACTTCCTGACTTGTGACAGGGGGATAGGGAGAACACATCTAACTCTAGGAAATCTGATTATCGCTCCGATACGCATCCAGAATCTCAAAGCCCTAGTTATGAAGATCGATCTGAGAATCGGCGCTACAGCAATCGACCTTTGTCTCGAGGATCAGATGGAGGGCGCTATGAAGATCGTGGACTGCAACACTATGATGATGCAAGGAGCCCTGGGAGATTTGTGCCACCTAGGGGAAGATATGATAGAAATGATCGAGATCGACGATTTGAAGATCGCTTTGCAAATGAGGGATTGAAGAGTCCAGGAAGGTTTGAGTATGATAGAAACAGACCTGACAGGATTCCATATTCAGATGGGGATCGGCATTTTGAGGATCGCTTTGCTAATGACGCACGCGATCCTCGTCGATTAAATGATCGGCCTCCTACCTATCGGGATTATACCAGTGAAAGCTCCCCCCCTGTCCGTTCAGTAAGAGAAATACTTGGTGATGATTTCCCTGCCCTTCACATTGAGGAGAATATACATTCCAACGGACGGTTTGAAGATGCAAGAAGCCTTCCTTCTCCGGTAGAGCACAATGATTCTTCTTAGTCTTTCTGTATATCATGCTATTCATGTTTGAATTGTTCTGAGACCTTTCGTTTACGTAATTCTCATGTCTTTGCAGATAATAGTCCCAAAGAATTGCGATTTAAAGTTTTTTGAAATGATGCAGATCATGATTCTATTTAATCTGATCGTTTTTGAAACCATTATTTTCCCTGTCTCTCTCAAAAATGTGACTTTTTCCTCTATTATCAGGGTGTTACTTGATTCAAATATTTCCAAAAAAACTTGAATCAACCAGAATAGTCTGAAAACTATGATTGGCATGGTTGATGCATGTATGTTCGGTTTGAATGGATAGCTTATTTGATATTTACAATCTTCCAGGCTCAACCTCCCAAGGAGCTGCATACATCAAGTTTTGGTTCCACTCACAATGGGGGACCAACTGCAGGGAGTGACTTAACTCTCAAGCAAGCCAATTTTGGGAGTCTGATAGATTTTGGTGCAGACTCGGACATTCCAGCAGCAGCTGTACAACCTGATCCCTTTGGGATCACCTCCTTGCAGCCACCAGCCCAGCCAGCAGCAGCTGTGCAATCAGATTCCTTTGGGATCACCTCTTTGCAGCCACCTGTCCAACCGGCAGCAGCTGTGCAATCTGATCCTTTTGTTAGCTTGCTGCAGCCACCTGCCCAACCTAGTAGCGCCGGGTGGGCATCCTTTGATATGAACTCAAGCTCAGAGCCAAAAGCAGAAGCAGTGCCAGGTATGGGAACACCTGTTGGATTTGCTGACCCTTTCAGGACAATAAGGAGTGGAGTTCAGGGGTTGGCTACTGTAGCAACCCCTGCGATTGATAGTTGGCCATCAAGCCTCCAGGTAAAGCATCGCGCCTAGTTACTTTATTTGTGTGTTGCTGTTACCTTACTAAAGTATTTTGGCATATTTCACGATTTTCTTTTGTACAAATAGCAGTGGGGCTCTGTACATCCTGCGATGGTAACTCATCCTTCAGATCAAAGTCTACAAGTGCCCGGACAAATTGACATTCAGTTAGCACAGAAAGGTCCTGCTCATGCTGCTATCCCCTTTCCTGCTCAAAATCAAGAAATCCAGAGACCACCAGTTCCAAACAATGGAAGATCAGCAATTTCTGAAGTATGCTTACCTTTATACTTTGAATGATGTTCATGAGTTTTTATGACATTTTGTGAACTGAGTACAATGAAGATTTAAATATCTGATTGAAACACATCACTTTTATGGCATATATGCACAGGATCTCTTTACTCCATTTGCACAAACAAGCTTTGCAAGATCAGGGATGCATCTGGGACAGCAATTTCCCATGGGAGGTTCAAACTTCATGCCTTTTGGATCAGCCTTGCCAGGGGTAATGTGCATTGACGAATTTTTTGAGCTACTGCTTGGACCCTACCCAAACTATGGCATATGTACTTTATCTGACGTTGTGAAATATGTTATTCTGGTTTGTGAACTTGCTTTTATTTACAAAAAATGACCATCTTTGTTATCTACAAGTAATCTTGTTGTTCAGGGTTATAGCCAGGGAAGCTTTCAAGGATATGGGCAGCATCCAAAAAGTAAAAATCCATTTGACCTTCCAGAAGAGACAACCCCTCCAACTGGTGCAGTAAGCTCAATGTTTTTTTCTTCAATTACTGTTTAATTATGTTGCATTGTGGAAATATATATTCATGATATTCTTTGTTTTCTCTATACTCGAACTAAGATATTGGTCTAGTAATATTTAACATGGATGTGTAGGCTAAGCAATATCTTCAATTTGGTTTCACTTGCACATTAGTTGCTTTGTTAGGACCATGTCTACCTTTCACTGTTGGAGATTTATCATTTTGAGCTTCCAGTAAATTGTCCTTCGTTATGAAGAGCTTTGAAACAGCACAGGAAGGAAGAAAGATCTCACCAAACATGAACTACAAGTGCGAAATATGGATATGGAATCACCTAGTATATAGGAATGTTATACTCCTTAGGTTTACTTTATACTCATGGTGTAACTTGAACTTATAGCGTCACTTCCTGATTATAGATGTGCGTCCTGGTTATTTGTCTCATAATATCATCTGCAAGTTGTAGTTTCACCATTCATCCAGTGCAAAACTTGGCATGCGATCATCGTACTTTCCTTTGGTACATATAGGCTTGTGGGCTCTAGTTTAACATGATTGAATGAAATAAAATCGCTGACAAGAACTCAAATATCATGCTTTATGCTGGAATAAGTTGATCTTAGGGCAGGTAGTTTTCCCTAAGAATTACCTCTTAGAAGTGATTGTCATCCACAATCCTCACTATCCTATTTTATTTTTTCTGTTCATTGTTATCAAGTTTTTTGCACTGTTCAATCTACTGCCTATGATTGAAAGCATCATTTGCAAGCAACTTAAAGTGATCATAGATAACGAACTTACCATGTGCACATTCATTCAATTTAGGACATCATGGTTTACCATGATCTTGCCAGACGACAGGATCTTGAGTGCTGTTGTAACCACACTAAACTCAAATCGACAAGTGCCGCGACAAGTGCCGACCAACACAAGAAATTGAACGCTCACGATCCACTTGGTCAAGTCAAAGGGTCCAGTCCAATTTCCAATTTCAATTCAGGTGTGGGACCCAAGGTGTGGGTCCTTGACGTTTTCTCTCCCTTAAAAAGATTTTTCTTCTAAGGAAGGAAATATGAAAATCTCTGTCTAAGGTCTTATTCCTTTTCTCAAGTGTCCTTGCTGTTTGAACTACCTTTCCAATGAACCAAGTACTCAGTCACCTGCCGGTTTCTAAGCCCACGTTGATGTGTTAGAAAACTGACTTGCTCATACAAGTAACCCAAGACAAGATTCCTATTGTGATGAAACAATAGCCAAACACATGAGAGAGAACACAAGTGATGAGAAACTCCCACTATGTCCCATTGCAAATGAGGTAGAGCCCACTGCATACTTATAAACTTTGGTCTATGCCGAAAAGCAAAAGCAGCCTAAAAGCATTGCCTAATTAATGTCTCTATATATGGTAAAAGCACTAACACCTATTTATAGCAAAACTTGTGCTCCAAATCAAGCACTAGAATCTCTACCTTGAGTCTAACTAAATTCTAACTTGAGTTTACTAAATATAGGTAAGGGCCCCTAGAATCAGCACACAGGCATGGTACAATAATCGTAATTAATCCTAAATGACAACATTAGGGGTACCAATGTGAACATTAACTCTAATACTCCCCCTTAATGTTTACTTGTCAAGAACTATGCATAGCACAAGTATGCATGTGTATTCTCCATGGCGCCCATGTAATGAAGATTCTCAATTCTGATGTGACTTAGCTTGAACTACCCGGGATGTACACTTCATGTTTGCATTCCAACCACTCTCCAACAATGATACAAATAGAATGTCATCCATGAAACAAACCAAATATGCAAGTAATAGAGCATCCCCAATAGAAAGATAAAACGTATACAATACTTCCTCACACAAAGTAACTAATACTTTCCCTCAAATACTTTCTCACACAAAGTACTTGACATTATCTTTTCCATGGAATCTCCTACCTCTATCTCACACATAAAGTCACTTAGAAAGCATCTCATCATGACATCTATTTACCCTGACACTATGTCGTATGCAAACTTCCCAACTGGTGTACTTCCATCTTCCTTGAAGAAACCTGCTTCACTTAAGAAGAATTCATTTTCTAAGACCAATCAATAACCTATCAATAGAAATGAACCCTGTTGTTTTTTCTTGAGGCTAACAACCTGTATTGTTGATTTTCAATGGCTAATCAACCACCTTGGCTTCCAAATCTTATAACATAATCTACCACATGACAAAATCTGAACTTGGATAGATTCAAGAACTTGAAGGAACTTATCTCCAACTCAAAACAGATCTTCCTAGTAGAATTGATTCACTTGGTACCACCACATGAACAATCAACTATGACTTGGATGGTATCCAGAAATTACTTGACAACCACAACAAACAATCACTTCGATAAGTTCAATTCCAACCTTGACAAAACTTTGTCCAATCTTAGAACCTCTGAAGTTGACCTTCCTTCAGTATGCTTGTTGGTACCGCTTTTTGCAGCTTCAACAACACCATGATCCCTGATTGTCTTCCCCTACCATCTCCCTCACCGTCTCCTTTTTTCATGTAGTTTCCTTTTCCTGTGAGTTAACCCTTCCACTTTGCCTTGTAGCTGCATGAACCAACTCGCATGTAGCTTCAATGATCTGTCAATGTTTTCCTGCAAATCTATCTCCTTGACTTTCAGTGATCTAGTCAGCAATTAATTCCGCCTTGCAGATTCAGTGAATAACCTGCAACGATCCACCTGTAAAACAATCTTTCTCACGTAGATTCTGTAGCGACCTGCAACAAGTATGCTCCGATACAATGGTCGGCAGTAGCAATTTGTAACCATCAACAGACTGATCTGTAACTATTTCCAATCACCTGTTTTTTAGCAAACAATCAGTATCTCGGTCCAACCAGTGAACGATTCTACAGTCCCAGCAAACAGATTCAGATCAACGAATCAGACAGCAGTAGTGAATAGGTTGTGATTCAGGTCAGTGAATTGATCTACAGTTCATCAAACACCTCTACAGCAGTGATCAACAGGCAGACAGCTAGCGAACACCCCTGCAGCCAGCGAACAACCATGCAGCCAACGATCAATAGGCAGAGATCTGATTCTAGTGATCAAGTTTCCAGCAATCTGCAGCCAATGATCTCATTTTGTAGCAGCTTCCAACTCAGTATATAGACTCAAACAACCAATGATCAATCTCAGCTATCCGATTCCTGGAAATGATTCAACTGATAATAAAACCACTTCTAGGTTCAACCCTCAGATCAAAAGCAACCTGTAGGCAGCGAAGAGGTCCACCTATAAGACCTACGTTGTCCTCCTAACAACGTTGACTCCACATGCAGCTTCAGCTCCTTGTAGCACCGAATCTCCTCACAAAGTTAAAGCTGACTAGGGACACCTCGTGCACCTGCTTTTCTCCTTTGAAGATGATGGCCAAATCAATCCCTTGTAAATTGATTTCGTTCGTTGGAGTACCTCCTTGTTCTATCGAATCTTGAACCACACTTTGATACCATGTTAGAAAACCAACTTGCTAATACAAGTAACCCAAGACAAGATTCCTATTGTGATGAAACAATAGGCAAACACATGAGAGAGAACACAAGTGATGAGAAACTCCAACTATGTCCCATTGCAAATGAGGTAGAGCGCACTACATACTTATAAACTTTGGTCTATGCCGAAAAGCAAAAGCAGCCTAAAAGCAATTGCCTAATTAATGTCTCTATATATGGTAAAAGCACTAACATTTATCTATAGCAAAACTTGTGCTCCAAATCAAGCACTGGAATCTTGACCTTGAATCTAAGTACTTCTAATTTGAGTTTACTAAATATAGGTAAGGGCCCTTAGAATTAGCACGCAGGCATGGCCCAATAATCCTAATTTATCCTAAATGACAACATTAGAGGTACTAATGTGAACATTAACTCTAACATGATGCACATCAACAATGGCTTGTGGTTTTGAAGGTTAAAAGGCTGATAGCTCCTCCAATTGAGCTAACTCATCCGCTTGAATCAAACCATTCTTCGCATCGAGTCGTTCCTTTAAATCGTCACGGGGAAAATTGGGTGGACGTCGATTTTTTGTGGAAGATCTAGCTAATAGGCTTTTCGATTGAGTTTCTTTACAATATGAAAAGGCCCATAAAAATGAGAGGATAACTTAGGACATTTCCCTGTCCTCAATACCTTGGAATCTTTTGGAATTCTAAGGTAGACCCAATCTCCTTTTGCAAAGGCTTGTGGTTGCCACTTTTGATTAGCATGTAACTAATATTTATCTTGAGCAGTTTCCATGGTATCTCGAGTGACAAGCAACATTTCTTGCATATCATGCAAGAAATCTACTGCTACCTTTATCTTGAGACCTTTGAGGCCTATAGAAATAGGAGCTGGAGGCTGGAAACCATACATCAACATAAATGGACTATAACCTGTTGGTGAGTGCTTTGCACTATTATATGCAAACTCAACCATTGGAAGGTACCTTTCCCAATGTGATTGTCTTGGAAATGTATGCATGAAGCATATCTTCCATAGATTGGTTTGTATGTTCAGTCTAACCGTCCAATTCCGGATGATTTGCTGACCCTAGACTCGATGTGGTCTCCAATCTCGCAAAGGCCACTTGCCAAAATTTGTCAATGAACTTTGAATCACGATCACTAACAATATCATTTGGCAAACCATACAACCTAAATAGCTTTTTCAAAATGTTAGTTACTTGGCCTCTAAAACGAAGCCCTTTTAACATTCTTTTTTGAAGCATTCCTTTGCGACATTTCCCAGCTCCATTTAATTAAGGCATAGGTTGTCGCTCCTGGCTTTGGCAAAGGTCTCTTGGTCCATCAAGGATCGTTTCTTTGATCCATTGGTTCTAATTGGTGTACTCTTCTCCATTTCTATTCCTTCCTTCGAAAAGAAAGAGGACTTTTTACCCTTTACTTCAGGTTGTTCACTAGGCTTAGACTTGGCCACTATACGAGTATCATCTTATATCTTAGCGTGGCGAACTACATCCTTGAGGGTAAGATTCTGGTTTCTCCTAACCTCAAGCTGCAAATCCTTGGGTAAACCGAGGATAAATTGCACTTAACTGAAGCAGTATATATTCTAGTAGCAAAACAAGAGTATACCTCGTGGAAGTCTTGTAAGTATGCATCAAGGGGCTGGTTCCCCATGTGAATCGTCACATATTGACAATAGAATTCGAATTCATCCAAAATGGATAAGAAAGCCACCTTGAAGGCCTTACAAAATTCCTCCCAGGTCTTTCAAGCTTCCCTCGTAGATCTTGCCACCATGTAAAAGCTTTTTCTTGCAAGTACATGATAGCCATATTGATCTTGTTGTCGTCCATTGAATCATGCATGGAGAAATGCGACCTCCATTGATCCACCCATGAAATCAAAACATCGTGGGATCTGTCCTTCTTATCACCAGAAAAGAAGTTGGGTTTGAAGCGGGGATTGCTTTGTTTGCCCCATGTCCCTCCACTCTTGATGCCCCCTATTATGTTTTGCCTGCATATCAATTATTCGACGATTTGTAAATTTTTTTTGGGATTAAAAACAATATCCATCTTACAGTTTGTCGAAACAGTTCGATCAGACATGTACACGATTATTGGTGGCTTTGATACCAACTGTTATAACCACACGAATTGGAATCCTACTTGACTTCCTAAAGGCTCTCTCCCTTATCCTCACATCTTTCTACCCTTGCCAACACACTCCTTCCCCTCTCCTCTTTCTTCCTCACCCTCCCAACTGCAATGCTAGATCAACCATGAAAGCTTGAGAAACTTGGCTATGAAAATCAAACACAAGGGAAATCGCTTAAGCACCTCACAATACGAAAATTTAGAAGAGAGAATGAATTGCTACTAAGAGAGAGGAGTGCGTGTGTCCTCCTAGTCCTCTATGAGGCAAGCACCTCATGTACATGCATGGAATGTATAGGTGGCAACCATACGATTGAGCTACTTAATGTGCAACTTACAATAACATTAGTACTTAGCCAAGGGGTAAATAGGCATTACTCTTCAACAACCTTCACCTGCTTCGGCGTGCTGATGTGAATAAGGATCATTTAGTCCATGCTATCCATGCTGGATTTGATGGTCTGAGGCTTCTTGAGTGGACCCACCCTCTAATGTTGAAGATTGTGAGTGTCGGGTGATATCGAAGACTTAACAACTACATCTGAACCAAGCGATGTATCCTGAACTGCTTGAGTATGATATTGAAAAGTTATAGTGCCTTCTACATTTCATACTGGTCAAGGCTCATTGGTTAAAACACTAAAAGTGCATTCTGCTTTTCTGTCTTGCAATCCCCAAAAATATACTTTGTGTAGTGTTAATTTTAGGCTAAGCATGTATTTAGAATGGCATTAATTTTTGAAGCCCTTTGAGGATTGTCATTGAGAGCTATCATCTGGATATCAATGTTTTTTTAAACTGATTGAATTTTGTTCCTTATGGTGCAGTTTTCTAACATGGCCACGCTTCAAGCTGCTCTATCAACCGTGCCATCAGAACCTTTTCCAGATTCTGGAATCAGATCAGCTAACCCGCTATGGTCTCAGACTGCGGGAGTCAATCAACCACCATCATTTTTTCCTTCACCAGGTAGCTAGCTCCTATATATTAGGACTTCTCAAGATAATTATTTTAAGGGATACCATCATAATTAAGTTTAGAGTTTCAATTTCATCCTGATGTATAATGTTGGTTTTGAATTTGACAATGAATGCATACGGACTGAAAGTACTGTGTTAAGGGTGTGGGTTTAACGGAGTATCAGTCCTAACAGTGCTCTCCATTCAAAGGCTTACCCAGCACTGTATATAGTAATGGATGGGTCATATATTGCTGTTATTTACTGTTACAGGTGGGGGTGGGTTCTTCAATCAGCAACCTTCAACTTTTATGCCACCCGTTTTGTAAGTTATAAATCTTTCATTCACTTGATTGGCTAAAATCCACAGCAGTTGAAGTTTCAAGTAAAAACGCTTTCCAAATTTTACCCTCTTACACTTTATGGTTTACTGAATCCTTTGTATCTGTATTTTCAAAATAAATTCTTCTTGCAGGCAACAATACTCTTTCACTTCAGCTCCCAGACCTGATCAGTCGGCTGGCTATCAGCATGGTGCACAAATTTTTGTGCCAGCTTCTGGATTTTCTGTTCCTCAAAGTTCAACCCATCCAATCGGAGGCAATCCATTTGGTTAAGTGATATATGTATTTGAAGTCCTCAATCGGATATATCTTTGTACTAATTGTGTAAGCCATTGCCGATATTGCTTCATTTGTTGTGAAATCAATTCTTTGAAGTTGCTATAGCAGAGTTCCAAGTGTGCTTTGGAATAAAGTTTTGGAAGCGATTTAGCATTCCAAATGTATCTTGCTATTCACATCTCGTGACTCACGACTTTATATTTTAAGATTTAGAAGTTGCTTTAGGAAACATACTGCGTTCATTTAAAACACTGGTATTCTGGGGATACGTGCTGTGCAGCTTGTATAAATGAGCAATTTTGAATAGTATTGTTGTTCCTCTTGTATTTGTCCTTTACAAATTTGTCTACACCATAGAATGTGTCCAGCCAATGAGGTACAATTTTTCCAGTGAAGGTTTGTTGTTTTGTGAAATCCTTCTGAAACTCAAAATAAAATAGATGTCAAATCGTTCAACATGATTTAATTAAATATAATAGAAGCTTTATCTTTCACATCATATCATGGACTTTGTCACTGACGCAAAATTGGTTCCACTATTTGTTGATCATAGTCTATAGGGAACTCCAACCGATGCAAGTATTCATTGCATGATACACAAAACGTTTGCGTTGGCTAAAGGGGTTGAGGAAGTCCAGTTATTGCCTATTAGCTGTAATAAACCAAAGAAGCTCATATAATATGATTGAGAATAATGCTTCTTGGTTTCCAAGGGGAAGCTCGAACCTGGGACCAAAGAAACTTTGGATGCCAAGCTAACCAGTTGAGCCAACCCCGTTGGGTGATTGAGAATAATGACGTTAGCTTGGAATGAACGAGTTGAAGAAGTCTATTTACGTGCTTCAGAGAAATTTCATCAGCAGTATGATATCAATAGGTTGTAGACTATTACATTCTAAGAATTGTACCTTGAGGGGCAATTTGAGTATCATATCTAATAGCCACTGAAACACTAGCCTTTACATCACGAAGAAAAGAAAGTCAATTAAAGAGGATGAGATCAGAAAATCTAGTGGAGTCTATTGCAAGCTCTTTCTGGGTCTAATATCAAGAAAAGAGAATTAACATGGAACTAAGAAGCTAATAGATGTACAACATTGTCCAAAGTAAATTTATGTAACAAAACCATATCGTTCAACATTAAGTAGGAGAGTATGATGATTAGCAACCTTTGTTTCAATGGATTTGAAAGACGTAATCAATGTAGTGAGAGATTGGCAATTGTTAACCAAAACAGTAACATTGTTTCAAGGATGAACTTGGTATGATTGTTAATGCAGTTATTTGGGGACAACCTTTCTCAACTACATGGTTGGCTATTTGAAGTAGATAGAATTGTGTGATGCTAGACAGAGAGAATTGTCGGCCAGTTCATTTGGTCTGGAGGTTTTGCCATCACTTAAGAAGGAAAGAACATTATCAATCTTTATCAAGTCGAAAGGGATAGCTAGAGTTTCAATCATGGAAGGTGCGAAATGGGGTTGGTTCTTGGAGGTCAAAATGCAGAACAAGTAAACAAGTGGTTGGAGCAAAAATAATCTCAACATTTGAATAGAATTGAGTTGTCCCCTTATTGAAGGTTTTGGGAAGTGGGTGACAAACATGTGCATGATTGATGTTTGAGAAATTTGGGAGAAAGTAGTATTATCTTGGAGTGAAAACATCCAATTCTTTGCAATATGATTAAATCATCAGGTCTATTTAATAAAGTTTATCTAATAGAACGAAAGTCATGAAGAACTTTGGAGATTATATTCTTTTGAAGTCCTAATAATCTTCACTACTACTCATATGTCCATATTGTTTATAAAGAGAGAAAAAATGGACCAAAAAGAGTCGAGTGTGTTTGCCCAAGTGGGGTTGTGTGGAAAGACAATGTTAAGTTTGTAAAGCAACAACTTACTTGAGGTTACCAAGATAAGGAGATTAGCAAAGAGGTTGATGACTCAACTATTGTGAGTCTCATATTGAATGGACTAATGTTACCAATGTTGGGCAAGTACATAGGTGCCCAACTGGTATCCAACACAAGTATCAAGGTGGGTATTAAAGAACAAACCCGATTGGTATATGATACATTAATACTAGGGTTGATACTTTGACACCTGATTATGGTTGGTTTTAGCCTAGACAATGCTCATATCAATACTTGGATTAGGGGCAAAAGGGTTGATTTTCCCATGGTATACATATAATATCCATTTCTTCTTGATATTTGAAAGTTACATATGTAATAACTTTTATTCGTGGTTCTCCAAATACATTGGTGGGCATTAACAAAGTATTGGCTTTTTAAATAATATGCATACTGCATCTAAAAATGTCAGGCATTTTATTAAATGCATAAGACCCTTGAAAAAAGATGTGATTTCAGATTAAATTTCAATACTTATGCTCAGGTTTATGCCCAGTTGGCATCACCCTTGCAATACCCACGTTGGTTGATACTAGCCACCAATTTGTAGACATGCTTGAATTTATACCCAACTGGTATTGATTATGTTTAAAAAGTGTAGTAGCAAGATCAAGTTGGTATCAAAAATTTCAATATCCATCCAACATTGGTTGTTTTGTTCTTAAGGGCACATAGAGACTTGCATGAGGCGAGAGTCTTGTTAAACAACATGAAAAATGTTGGTTTAAAGTTGTAGATTATTTGGGTGTCACATGTCAATGTCATATTGGTGTAGGGTGACTCCTTGTTATTGAATCGTGACAGCGCGCACCACAACTAATGCATGTGACGGTTTGGACATGACCATGTTGGCATAGTTGACACCACTTGTGTTATGTACGTAGAGGAGGATCTCCATGAGTTTGGCATTCATTATTTCTAGGATGGAGAGCTCTTTTCACCAAATGTTAGAAATCTCCATCTTTGAAACCGACCAAAGGACACAATTAGGTGACGAATGCTCTGTAACCACCATCCATAGAGATACAACCATTTCACTTTCGTGCACTGGAGTTATAAACCACCATCAAGGACACTAGGTCTCCACTAGGCTATGACATCCCATACCACCATCAAGGACACTAGGTCCCCAATAGGCTATGACATCCCATACCACCACATCCTACCTTCAACCCTCTCATACCTACACCTTGAGACTAAGATATCATTTTGACTTGGAGTCTTTATCACTAACAATTTGAACAAATTTTTAGTGAACAACTGAGCCAATGCAGATGCCTTGACAATAGATTTAGTTGATTTACATTGTGCCATTTGGGTTAGCTGGTCTACCACTACCCACGTGATCCTTCTCGGTTCTAGGGTACGCCTCGACATAACCTTTGATATTTTTTACAAACCAAGAACCCGTAAAATGTAACATATATTTTTGTATTGCAACTATTAAAAATATTGAAACTAGTCAAATTAAACTACTTTTCTATGTTGTCCAAATTTTTTTTAACGGTTTTGTGAATAAATTGACAAATAGAAAACAACTGACTTTTTCTAAAAATTTAGTAGGTAGTTGTTTAAAAGCTCAAACTCTTCGTCAAGTTCTTTGGATCACATGAAATCCAATGGGCAGAAAAAATGTATCAACTAGACTATGGATAGAAATCATCACTTTACACATGCTAGAATTGCATAAATCACTAAGATCTGATCATGAGCATAAAAATATAGTAAGGTATTGTCCCTGTCCGTACAACAACAACAACCTACTGTCCTTCACACGTGTGGAAGTAGGCATTTAACCAACAAACAATATTGACAAAATGTACAATATTCTACATGGCTAGATTTGCCAATGTAGGCAATTTTTCACACTCCTCCTCAAATCTAGCCTTGGAGATCACAATGCTTTTATCAATAACTCCAATTGAAGATCTAAGCTTGACAAATGAATCTTTGGTAAAGGTTTAGTAAACAAATCAGC
Source organism: Diphasiastrum complanatum (assembly GCA_029204225.1). Classification (NCBI taxonomy): domain Eukaryota; kingdom Viridiplantae; phylum Streptophyta; class Lycopodiopsida; order Lycopodiales; family Lycopodiaceae; genus Diphasiastrum; species Diphasiastrum complanatum. The sequence goes on from MU834804.1 coordinate 27,574, forward strand.
CAAGCAACTTGATGATGGCACGTGTTGGAGCTTGATCTCTTTAGCTTGCACTTTTTCCCTCACGAAATGATGAGCAATTTCGATGTGTTTGCTCCTTGCATGGAATGTAGGATTAGTTGCAAGTGATTGGGCTGATTGGTTGTCACAATAGATGATAGGGATCTCCTCCTCCATGACATGAAGCTCCACCAATAGCCTTTTGAGCCACAAGACCTCCTTGCATGTTGATGTCAAGGCCTTGTATTCGGATTCTGTGGAAGATAGGGAGATGGTATCTTGCTTTTTGGAAAGCCATGATACTACTCCATCACATAGAAAGGTGGCAAAGGCACTTGTTGATCTTCTATCCACTTTGTCACCTTTCCTTCATGCTTTGCCTTGATGAAGCCCTCGGGTTGCCTCATGTAGATCTCTTCCTCCAAATAACCATTGAGGAATGCATTTGTGAAGTTAAGTTGGAATAGCTCCCAGTTGAAGGTTGTAGCAAGACTAATGATCAACCTGATAGTAACAAGCTTAGCCACAGGAGCAAAAGTCTCATCATAGTCAAATCCTTTGGTTTGTAAAAAACCTTTGGCAACAAGCCTAGCTTTATGCTTGCTTATTGATCCATCTTGATTATACTTCAATCTAAACACCCACTTGCAATCAAGAGGTTTCTTCCCTTGAGGAAGATCCACAAGATCCCAAGTATGATTCTCAATAAGGGCATCATACTCTACTTGCATAGCATCCATCCAACTTTTAGACTTACAAGCATCTTCATAGCATGTTGGCTCATCTAACATTGAAGTAAGAAAGGTGTAAGATGTGAAAGATGATGAGCCTTCTCTTTGATCACCTTGAACATCATAGGTGAGCCTCAATGGCTCGGATCTTGCCCTTGTAGATCTTCTTGGAGTTCTTGGAGTTCTTGCATCTTGAGGTGGATCCAGTTCTTCTTCACTTGGAAGCTCCTCCTCCATCCTAGCATGATCCTTGGCATCAAGATGATTAGTAGCATTATCATCCAAATCACAAGCATGTCCTTCATAAAAAATAACATCCCTACTCACTATCACCTTGCTAGTGATGGGATTGAAGACTCTATAACCTTTGCTATTCTCACCATATCCCACAAAGATGCCTTTGATGGATGTTGCATCATCCTTCCTTCTCTTATCCAAGGATTGGTGTACATAGCAAGTGGATCCAAAAACTTTGAGATCTTTGAGATTGGCCTTCTCTCCAAATAGAGCTTCAAATGGTGTGATTCCTCCAATGGCTTGGTTTGGCAATCTATTGCACAAATAATTAGCACAAGTTATTGCTTCACCCCAAAATGGTTTGGATAGAGAAGCATCTAGCCTTAAGGCCTTAGCACACTCACAAAGAGATCTATTTCTTCTCTCACTCACTCCATTTTGTTGAGGGGTGTATGGACATGACAACTCCCTCTTTATGCCATTAGAAATACAAAAGTCAATCAACTTATTGGAGACATATTCACCTCCATTATCACTCCTTAATACCTTAATCTTGGTACTAAGTTGATTTTCTACCAAAGTCTTGAACTTTACAAAAGAATCAAACACCATTGATTTGCTAGACAAGAGGTACATCCAACAAAATCTAGAAGAGTCATCAATGAAGATTACATAGTACTTGGCACCACCATTAGACTCATGTGAAAAACTATGAACATCCGAATGGATGAGTTCAAGAGGAGAGTTTGATCTTGATGTAGATCTTGAGAAGGGTAGCTTGTGAGCCTTTGAGAGGCTGCATGCTTCACATCTCTTCCCACACTTTGACAAATGCTCGGGGAGTCCAACTGCAAGCTCCTTTGTAGCCATAGATTCCATGGCTTTGTAGTTGGGGTGGCCCAACCTTTTGTGCCACAGTTCCACCTTTGATAGCTCCACCTTTGCCAAGTTAACACTCTCCACTGCAATATTAGCATCAAGCTTAAATAATCTACCTTGCTTAAAGCCTTTGGCTATACATTCATCATTTCTAAGGATGGAACAAACTCCATGCTTAAATTGTACATCTAGGCCATTATCCATTAACTGGCCAACACTAAGCAAATTCTTGGTTAACTTAGGAACATAAAGAACATTATCTAGATTCATCCTTTTGGATGATCCCACATACAAGGGAATTGTTCCTATTCCACTTATCTTACATTCTTGACTACTTGCAGTATAGATTGATCTATTTAAGTCATTGTAAGAAAGTAAGGTGGAGAATATGTCCTTTTGATATGTCATGTGGGAACTTGCCCCACTATCAATCCACCAAGAATCATTGGTGTTGCTCTTGGATGATGGTGGTTTGTTGCAAACCATCAAGGATGACTCTTCATCCTCCTCTTCCTCCTGATGTGCAATGTTGCTTTGTTTGCTCTCTTGTGCCTTCTTCTTCTTGAGACATTCTGATGCAAAATGTCCTTTCTTTCCACAGAAAAAACATTTGTACTTGGACTTGTCTTTGATCTTGCCCTTTGAGCTTGAAGCCTCATCCTCCTCCTTGGTCTCCTTGAAGTGCTTCTTCTTGCCATTGGTCTTCTTCTTGCTTTTGAATGAGAAATTAGCTTTCTCATCACCATCCTGTAGAGAAATAGCATTCATTCTTGCATTGGTATGCAACATCCTACACTCTTCAGCTACTAATACACTGTATAGCTTTTCTATAGTAGGCAAAGTGTCTTGGATTGCAAAGCTTTGGACCAAATTTGTAAAGCCACTCCCTAGACCATTTAGGACAATCTGAACAAGCTCACTATCTTGAATCTTCTCTCCAATTGAAGCTAACTCCCTATTAAGAGACTTGATTCTTAGCACATAATCTTGTGCATTCTCATCACTCCTCTTCATGCTTTGTAGAATCTGATTCCTAAGCATGAGAACCCTCGAAGTGTTACTAGACTCATAGATAGATTTTAAAGATTCCCAAGCCTCTTTAGCACTCTTACATGATGATACTTCCCTTAAAAGATCATTGCTTACATTCATCTTAATACAGTGAAGTGCAAGCCTAGACCTCTTCTTGTATCTCACTAATTCCTATGCACCTAAAGGTTCATCTTCATCATCTATTAGAAACTCATAAAGATCCTGGAGCACCATTAGTGACTCCATCCTCACTTTCCAAATAGCATAATTGGTAGAATTTAACCTCTCACTAGCTTCTAGAAGGTAGGCTCCCACTGATCCCATCTTACTAGCAAGATTCTACACACAAGATATAGATTTGTTTGGACTTGAAACTCACAAAGGTTTCTAACTTGCAGTGTTTCACTCAAATGTTGACTTCTAATCCAACAGATGGATTTGTAATCACAGTTCTATCACTCCCTCACAAGCTGGAATGAAGATAAGATGAGATGAAAACTACACTCAAGCAAATCTTGCCAATCTTGGCTATTCTTGGACAAAAACTGACTCTATCTCTCTCATTCACTTTGATGTACTTTCAAGACCTGGTTTCCACTTTAAGAAGGTCTAAAATCAGCCTAGATTAATTAGTTTTCATGAAACAAATTCAAAACTAATCAATGGCAAGTGATCTTGGTAGCTTATCCTAGGATTTGCAGCAAAAATTACATCAAATTGACACCATATGAATTTTCTATGATCCAATGAATATGGGTTATTAAATGCTGGTTCAGAGATGCCCACACGTGTGAACAGTACGGATTTTGATCCTGAAAAAGTTTGGGATCAAATCCCCTCACCAAAACCTGGATACCTACTCGCCCTTCCAATACTAGCTTTTTGCACCAAAACCTGCTAAAACTGGATTAGATTCAGACACAGATCAATGGCCTTGTACTTGGCTATGATACCATGTGAAAAGTATAGTACTAAGGACCATAAATGGATCTTTGAATGATTCACAAGGTGATTGTATGCTTGTTAAACAATCTATCAGAAACTAGTCATCAGAAAACAAGATCTAGTTTAGCAGCTTGATAGGAAACAAGTAGAGACAATCAAAGCATTGATCAAATAGTCTAATCCAACTTCACACGTGTGGAAATAAGGCTGTAGTACGGCCTGTAGACAGTGTTTACAAAGTGCCAAAGCTGGGTTTCATTGGAAAAATAGAGTAATCACCATACAATGAGAGGAAACTCGAGTTTCTCCTTGAGGCTCCAAAAAGTTTCTATCTTCTCACTATGGAGAATGAAAATACATAGTAAAGCACACTTCCTTTGCAAAGTTAGGTGAAAATCCAGCATGTAATAAGGAAGTAGACTCCACTTTCTTGCCCTAATGTGAAAACCCTAGCCTAGATCCAAGAGTCATGCTTGGTAGGTGCATGGTAGGTACAAATCTCATCATAAATCATGGTCTAGATCCTACAATCTATCAGAAACTAGTCATCAGAAAACAAGATCTAGTTTAGCAGCTTGATAGGAAACAAGTAGAGACAATCAAAACATTGATCAAATAGTCTAATCCAACTCCACACGTGTGGAAATAAGGCTGTAGTACGGCCTGTAGACAGTGTTTACAAAGTGCCAAAGCTGGGTTTCATTGGAAAAATAGAGTAATCACCATACAACGAGAGGAAACTCGAGTTTCTCCTTGAGGCTCCAAAAAGTTTCTATTTTCTCACTATGGAGAATGGAAATACATAGTAAAACACACTTCCTTTGCAAAGTTAGGTGAAAATCCAGCATGTAATAAGGAAGAAGACTCCACTTTCTTGCCCTAATGTGAAAACCCTAGCCTAGATCCAAGAGTCATGCTTGGTAGGTGCATGGTAGGTACAAATCTCATCATAAATCATGGTCTAGATTCTACAAAGTAGGAATCACTACCAAATAGACACAACCACTCCTCTTGACTCGTGGTAACCTACTTTAGGTGTGTATGTACAAGTGGCACTTTGGCCATTCAAGTAACCAACAAACAATATTGACAAAATGTACAATATTCTACATGGCTAGATTTGCCAATATAGGCAATTTTTCACACGTTGTTTTTCTTATCTTCGGAAGACTAAAAAAGAAAAAGCTATGCTTAGCATAGGAGACATAAAATATTAAACAGAATATGAAACATAAAGTATAAACAAGAAACAATTAAATAAAGAAAAAGCTATGCTTAGAATAGGAGACATAAAATATGAAAAAGAAACATTTAATAAGCACCTATGCTTAGCATGAGTGAAGTAAATACCATGTCTCTAAAACAAAATAAAAAATGAAGTCAGAGATTCATTTCGACCGCTTAGAGGATAAAGCCTTTGGCACTCTTCAAAATCTTGACAATTCAACCCTGTCACAAGGGCTTCTTGAACTTTCATAAATAATTTATGCCTGCATTTAAAAAGTGTAATTGTTAAAAATCCAACAAGATCATGAAAATAATTTTATTACAAAAAGTAACATTAAAACCAATATTTAAATTATGACTATTATCTTTGGAATTCTTTTCCCATTTCTGTCAGAGAAAGTTGAACATTGGCAACTCTAGAGAGAATACTTATTATTAGCTCTGAAGAGCTAATCCCTTGCATGTTTTTTCCACTATGATATTCCCATTTTTGTAGGGATTGGCTTCAGAGTTTGAGAGCGGACAACTTTTTCTTTGACTTTGAGGCACTCTGAGCAGATTGGCCTTTTATTTGAAAACTTTTTCATTTGTCAAAAATTTTATCAACAAGGGCCATTACCTAAAATAAAAAATTTAAATTATTTGTTAAGGAATTTAAGGAGTATTGAAATTAAGTTCAAAATTTTAGTCTGATAAAAACAATTTAAAAGGATTGTAACATATATTATGACCAGAGCATTCCAAGAAAAATTACCTGGCCAGTGCGAAAGCAAGTGAAAAAAAATTATCATATTTTGTAAGGCTCTGCGTAGGATTTTTCGAATTAAAAGGCAAGCCTGTCTCTTGAGCACAAAGTGCTTTCAGCTCTAGTTGATTCACATCTCCTGCTTTGGAGACTCTCGTGTATTCTTTGTGAAAGAACCGAATTCTTTGTATGACGATCATCTTCATCCGGTAGTCTTGATCAATATTATGGTCCCAAGCCAATAATTTTGCTTCTTCCACTGTTAGGCCAGCAAATGCAATTGCACTCACAGTTCGAAAGGAAGGAATATGGGGATACTCTTGAGATAACTGTTTTCGGGCTTGTAAACTGTGTATGTCCCAGGAACAAAAAAATGATATGAATCTAATAAAGAAAAATCAAAATTTGCAACGTCGTTGCATTTGTTGGGATTAACCAAAACAACAAATGAGATAACTGTGGCCTGTGTATGATCTTTAAATTTTATTTTTAGATTATGTACATGTGTTTCATTTGGTTCTCTTACTTCCACTGGCCTATCTCCTGTTATTGAGTCTACAGGTGGCCTATCACACTTATTTATATCTAAAATCAAAGTTGTTTCTCTAATTTTTTTTGTTTTATGAATTTCATCCCTTAATTTAGCAATCTCAGAGCTATCTTGTAAGAGGCGGATGGAGGCACCAGGTAAAGACATCGATGGTTCAGTCACGGCTTTCTTGCTTTTAGCTGATTTGAATCTACAGAATGTAGATGTTTTGGCATTTAATTTTGAATTAACAATGACCAATCATCTATGAAAGTCAACTATATCTATATTGAAAGAACGACTTGGATTATTGGAAAAACCATCATCTTTCACTCGTCATCAACAGAGAAAAGTTTGATTTACAAGGTTTTTTGTCAACATTAGACGAGGATTCTAAGGAAGGTATGCCAATGACTTTGATGAAGAAGACGGGTCTTCCACTTCATCAACTGAAAACGAATTCCAAAACATGAGAGAGAGAGAGAGAGAGAGAGAGAGAGAGAGAGAGAGAGAGAGAGAGAGAGAGAGAGAGAGAGAGAGAGAGAGAGAGAGAGAGAGAGAGAGAGAGAGAGATTGATTAATTAGAAAATCCAAGAACAGAGAGAAATGGATTGATTAGAAACCAAGAAAGAGAGAGAGAATGAAGTGGATGTTACAATCATTCATTATAAAGTGGGCAATAAAAATGATCAATTAATTATAACGTGGCTATCTTGAAAACCCATTTAATATGGGTTGTCACTTGGCTGTATAGGGGCCATGGACTGCCACTTGGAGGTTGGACAGTGCATGCATGCATGTATGGGGAGGAGGGCCATGCATGCTCCTACCCATACATGCATCCCCCTCCCCATCATTTTTAGTGAAGAAAATGTGTATGCATGGGTGAGGGGAGGAGGATGCATGGGTACACCCATACACATTCCCACCTCCTCCCTCCCACTCACTAAATTCAAATATTTGAAGTTTGAAGTTAAGGTTTTATTTTCTTCACACACATCAATGTGCTTTAAACTTTAGCCAATAATCTTTATTACATGGCTTTCTTATTTATTTTGAACTACCAAAATTTTACCCATAAATCATGAACATAAATTTTTTCATTTTCTTGACTACCTTAAACTGCTTTTTTTTTTTTTTTTTCTTTTCAATCATTCAAATCCCTATCTTGGCCCGCCATTGTTAGGAATGTTTAACCACAAGCCCAAACTCACTATCTTTAACTCTTAAATCGAGAGCAAAAGAGACAATAAAAAGAGAAAAATAGGGGAGAAAGGGAATTTGGACACACGTGAGTGTGTGTGTGTGTGCGCGCACACACACACACACACACACGACATGTGTGTGTGTGTGTGCCTATGTGGGTGTGTCTGTGCACCTATGTGTGTTTGTGTGCGTGTTCGTTGTGTGTGTGAGCTCCCCTGACACATTGAATGCGCATGTGTGCGTACACACACACACACACACACACACACACATCTCCATATAAAAAACTTTTTGTGGATGAGGTATATTATACGAAGTATAGAGTCTAGAGGTCGTTTTTCTTCCTTCCCTCCCTCCCATGGGTCTCTCTCTCTCTCTCTCTCTCTCTCTCTCTCTCTCCATACACAGGCTGACCAACCACCCATAGAGGGAGGGAGGTCTCTCCATGCCCCTAAAAAAAAATTAAGAAGGTTAAAAGTGTGTGTGTGTGTGTGTGTAGATATATAACACAAGGGGGTGCTTCCATTCCATAAAAAATAAATATATCAATATAACCACCCCCCCCAACACACACTCTCTCTCTCTCTCTATAAAAAAATATGAATGTAAACCCCTTAAAAATGTGAACCCCCACTCCTCATGAAACAAAAAAGTGAAGGGGCTTTTTGGCTCCCCATAGACTAAGTTTTTGTTTTTTAAAGGAGACAGAAAAAAGTCCCCATCAAGAAAGAGATCCCCCATCAGTAGGGAGCTGCTTGGTGATGGAGAGCATATCTTTTGCAACACAGCCATTTGGTTGTTAGAGTTGTATATTCGTTATGATCAGTGAAGAGAGCATCATTGGCGCATAACCATGGAGATTTTGTTTGCTCTTAAACGTAGATTTGCTACTTAGTAATTTAAGATATATTATAGGAATGGCAGCACGATTAGTGCGTCTGCCTTTAAGGCAATGTTAGATAGTCTGGTGTATAGCCAGGTAATGTTATTAGATTTAAGCAATGACATTTCTACGATGTTTTGAAATTGATTGAAAATACATATTTGGACTATTTAAAATGTCTAATTTTTGTGTATGATGTATTTCAAAATTTTGTAAAACCTATTCTTTTTCCAAGATTTTGACAAATAAAATGCACAAATGTACACACACAAACACAAACACACTTGCATGCACACAAACATAAACATACAATTGTAAACACATTGAATATGCACACACATGTATATGCACGCATATATACACAAATCAAATATGCACACACACACATACACACATCAAATATGAATCCCCCCACACACACACGTCACATACAAACCTAAAAGAAAACATCCTTACACATGCACACAAACACACATACATACCACATGCATGAACAACATATTCACTTTGAACTGTGGGCCGCCCATTAACAGACATTTGCAAACACATGCATACAAAATATCCACCCCCCCCCATACACACCTAAAAGCAAATATTCACACACATGCATGTCTGCACATACACACATGCATGAACTGACAAAATTTCCAGAATTCACACGTGTGGGGAATGTCCACAAGAGTGACTGATCTTAATTAAGCCTTGTGATTGGCACTATAACCTGATTCTAGATTGATCAACAAAATCTAGTTCAGAAGAAATGGCTAATCCACAATCTAGCATGCTAATCAACAAAATATAATAGCAATGATCAAAGATGAAAAAATACAAGATTTCAATGTATGGAGCATTAGCCTCAACACGAGTTAGAGAGAGAGAGCTAGAGAGATAACAAGCAATATTTGTTAAGATCCAAAATGACATGAGATAGCTACAAAACTTTGGTTCTTCATTATCAATTGTGTGAGAGCTACACATATTTATGGAGATTGAGGTAGCTCGAGGTAGAATCATATCTATCCATTCCAAAATGACATCTAGAGTCTATGTGACATTTGTCACTTGTCATGCATGAAATTCTACCAACTTTTTACAAGTGTACTAATTCTAACTAAAAATGTCCAAATCATCATGCATGTGTCCAATAAACTTTGTGCATGCCTTGCATGTCATTATGGATCACTTACAATTAATGCATGTGAGTTGCCACAAGTTTCTACAAGCATAATCATGCTAATTCTATGTCTACAAACTATATGCAAGTTGCATTTATCAAACTAGACAATACATAACCATGTAGCTCGAGTTCTATGTAGGCCAAACTTGGCATTTTGCATTGATGAGCTACATGCTTGCATGGTACAACATTTGTAGCAAGCCAAGAAAATCAATATGGATTATTTTTCAATTTTAACACTCCTCCTAAAAATGATCTATATTGATTTGAACATGGATCTTGGTATAACTCCAAGGTTGGCTCTATGCTTGTTGAAGGAACTTTTGCTCAAAGGTTTGGTGAGCATATTTGCAATGCAGACGATGTGTTGATGTGCTCCAATTTGATTTCACCTCCAATGAGCTTCTCTCTCACGAAGTGGTGTGCAACTTCGATATGTTTGCTCCTTGCATGGAATATTGGGTTGTTGGCAAGGGCTTGAGCTGAAATGTTGTCACACATGATCATAGGTATATTTTCTTCCATAATTATCTTTAGCTCCACTAGTAACCTCTTGATCCAAAGCACTTCCTTTGTTGTTGTAGTGAGTGCCTTGTACTCAGCTTCACATGATGAGAGTGATACAGTATCTTGCTTTTTGGAAAGCCAAGATATCAAGTTTCCTCCAAGATATATAACATAAGCACTTGTAGATTTCCGATCTGCTCTATCACTTGCAAAATCCGAGTCAGAATAACCAATAATAGAAAGATCTTCACTTTTTATATAATAAACCAAAATCAAAAGTTATATATATCTAAGCACTCTCTTGGCCTTTTTCCATTGATAAATTGAAGGATTTTGCATAGCCTGGCTCAACTTATGAACACTAAAGCTTATGTCAAGTCTAGTTATTGTGAGCCAAATTAAGGAGCCTATAAGACTTCTAAAAAGTGTGATGTCCTCGAAGGATCTTTCAACCTTTGTTAGAGTCCTTTACATTTTGCTCCATAGGTGTTTCTGTACTCTTACAATTCAACATATTGAACTTTTTTAACATTGAAAGAGCATACTTAGATTGACATATGTGTGAAGAATTGCCAAAAATTGGCAAATCTAGCTTGATCAAAAACCATGTAGAATAGTGTAAATTGTGTACACAAGTGGGTCCCACACATGTGAGGCCATGATGCCACATGGGAAAATGTAGGTTAGGTCAAGTCAAGAGAGTTGGTCATGTCTATTTGGTGGTCATCCCTACTTTATAGGACCTACACCTAAGTTTAAGGTGAAAATTTGACCAACTAGCTACCTACCAAGCATAACTCTAGGAAATAGACTAGGGTTTCATTTTAGGTCAAGGAGAGTGAGTTAACTTCCTTATTACATGCTGGACATCCACCTAACTTCAATAAGGAAGTCGAATTTGCTATGTATTCCCTCTCTCCATAGTGAGAAAAAAGAAAATTTTTGGAGCTCATTGGCAATCTCAAGCTAGTTCACTATGTGCATTGAGTTTTTGTGATCCAAATGAAACCAAATCAATTTCTACTTGTTTCTCAGGTTGAAGGCCGTACTACAGCCTGTAGTACACACGTGTGGGATCGGATTTCAATGTTTATCAATGATTTTGATTGTTAATGCTTGTTGTTTGTCAAATTGCCAATCTAGATCAACTTTTTTGTGTCTAGTTTTTTTGATAGATTGTTAAGCAAGCATCCAATCACTCTTGTGGATCTTTTGTAGATCCATTTATGGTCCTAAAGTACAGTACTTTGACATGGTATCAGAGCCAAGTACAAGAGCATAAGCCATTGATCTAATGCAAATCCAGTTTTAGCAAGTTTTGATGCTAAAAACTAGTCTTGAGAGGGCAAGCTAGAATCTTGATTTTGGTGAGGAGATTTGATCCCAAACTTGGTAGGGGTCCAAATCCGTACTGTCCACATGTGTGGGCACCTCTTAACCTGCATTTAATGCATGGTATTCATTTGATCCGAAAAAATTCAATTTGTGAGCTATTGGCGTAAGTTTTGGCAAAGATCCTAGGATAATCTACCAAGATCATTTGCCATTGATTAGATTTGAATTTGTTTTATGGAATCTAATTAATCTAGGCTGAGTTCAAGTCCTATTAAGGTTAAAAAACAGGTCTTGAAGGTACACCAAGAAGGAAGAAAGAGATTAAGTCATTTTTTTGTCCAAAATAGCCAAAATTGGCAAGATTTGATTGTAAGTAGATTTCACATCATCTTATCTTCATTCCAACTTTGTGAGGGAGTGCTAGAACTGAGATTATAAGTCCATTTGTTGGATTAGAAATCTAATTTGAGTGAAAAACTACAAGAGAGAGACCTTAGTGAGTTTCTAAAGACAATCAAATCCATTTCTTGGCAAGATTTGTTTGAAAGTAGTTTTCACTTCATCTTATCTTCATTCCAGCTTTGTGAGGGAGTGATAGAACTGTGATTATAAGTCCATTTGTTGGATTAGAAATCAAATTTGAGTGAAACACTGCAAGTGTGGAGACCTTTGTGAGTTTCAAGTCAATCAAATCTATTTCTTGTTTGTAGAAGTCACTAGTAAGATGGGATCTGCTGGAGCATACCTTCTAGAAGCTAGTGAGAGGTTGAATTCTACAAATTATGCTATTTGGAAGGTTAGAATGGAGTCACTATTGGTGCTCCAAGACCTTTATGAGTTCTTGATTCAAGATGAAGATGAACCTCTAGGTGCACAGGAGTTAGCTAGATACAAGAAGAGATCTAGGCTTGCACTTCATTGTGTGAAGATGAATGTGAGCAATGATTTGTTGAGAGAAGTATCAGCTTGTACTAATGCTAAAGAGGCTTGGGAGTCCTTTAAAATCAATCTATGAGTCTAGCAACACTTCTAGAGTTCTTATGCTTAGAAATCAAATTTTGCAAAGCATGAGGAGAAGTGAGGAGAGTGCACAGAATTATGTACTCAGAATCAAGTCTTTAAATAGGGAGTTGGCTTCCATTGGAGAGAAGATTCATGATGGAGAGCTTGTACAAATTGTCCTTAATGGTCTAGGAGATGACTTTGCAAATTTGGTCCAAAGTTTTGCCATCCAAGGACACTTTGCCAACTATAGAAAAACTTCACAGTGTATTAGTGGCTGAAGAGTGTAGGATGCTCCATGCAAAATCTAGGATGAGTTCCTTGTCGTTGCAGGATGGTGATGAGAAAGCCAATTTCTTATTCAAGGGCAAAAAGAAGACCAATGGAAAGAAGAAGCATCCAAAGGAGGCCAAAGAAGAGGATGATGCATCAAGCTCAAAGGACAAGTCAAAGCAAAAATGCTTCTTTTGTGGAAGGAAGAGGCATTATGCATCTGAATGCTACAAGAGGCTAAGAGCACAAGTGGAGGAGGACAAACAAGGAAACCTTGCAAAGGAGGAGGAGGAGGATGAAGTAGATGTATTCTTGATGGCATCTACATCCTCACCAACAAGCAATAGCAATTCAAGAGACAATTGGTGGATCGACAGTGGGACTAGCTCCCACATGTCTTGTGAAAAGGACTTTTTCTCAACCTTACACTCATTCAATGATGCTAAAAAGTTTGTCTTTACTGCAAATGATGAAGAGTGTAGGATAGATGGTGTTGGCACCATATCTTTGTGTCTAGAATCCTCAAAATGCATGGATCTAGAAAATGTCCTTTATGTACCATCAATCACCAAGAATATGCTTAGTGTTGGTCTACTCTAGAAAGTGGTTTGGATGTCCACTTTAAGCATGGTGTTTGCTTCATCTTGAAGAATGATGTTTGCATTGCAAAGGGATTTAAACATGGAAGATTGTTTAAGTTGGAAGCTAGTGTTGCTTTTGAAAGAATGAGCTTGGCAAAGGAGGAGATCACTCAAGAGGAGATCTTGGCAAAGTGTGATTTTGCTTGCATTGAGGAGGAGCATCAAAAGGAGGAAGATCTTGAGGATCAGCCTCAAAGCATGAGAGTTCCAAGGGAGTCCTCAATGACAATGGCCGAGTCATCAAATTGCATGCAAATTGTCCATTCAAGTGTGCATCTTGCAAGGGTGGTGAGCTTTGGAGAGTCTACTATCTTTGAATACTTTTTGGAAAGTAGTAGTAGACATGAGGTGACTTGTTTCTTATCTTTAAGATCCTGGTGTTTATTACTTTGTATGACAAGACAATGAAATGGGATGCTTTGAAATCTACATTTGTTGTTGATAAAGCAATTTCATTGGATAACTATTTTTGTAATAGTTTGAATAGAGTCATAAAAGATGAAACATCATTTGCTTTGGAAATCTTTGTGTCCACATGCTTTGTGCATGATCATTCCAATGTAAGGACCAAAGATTATCCTATTTCAATGATAGGAATAATGGTAGTGTTTTGCTCTTCAAGTAGAGATTGTAGAATCTACTTGTTTTCAGCCAAAGAATTTGTCAACGGTGGGAAATGTGATCTTTCAAGAGTGGAAGATTTGTAAACTTGAAGAAGAACCTTTGGATCAACACCTTATTCAATTCATTGATGGTTTGGAGTCAAGTCAAGTGGAGGAGCAAGCTCAAGACCCGAGGACTCCAAGAAGAATCTTGAGTATCAAGATGGAGCCATCAAGGTTCAATCATATGGATCAAGCAAGACAAGTTGTCTTTGGCAACATTATTTATGCACTTAATATTTTAATTGATGTATCTTCAAGTGTACAAAATGCCTTGGAATCCATGGCTTGGCATGATGTTTAGTTTTGAAGTGTGCTACATGTATATAGACACATTTATGGAACATCTTGTAAGGGATCCTCTAAGAGGTGGTGAAAGATCCTTCATGGACATCATTCTCTATTGGAGTCTCAAAAGTTCCTTCTTTGTAGCTGTATTTTTTAGACACTTCTAAAACCTTTCATTGATCTATCAAGAGAGTTGTAAATAGATCAAGCTAAATTTGAGGAGGAGTGTGAAGAATTGCCAAAAATTGGCAAATCTAGCTTGATCAAAAACCATGTAGAATAGATGTAAATTGTGTACACAAGTGGGTCCCACACATGTGAGGCCATGATGCCACATGGGAAACCCATCCAACTGTAGGTTAGGTCAAGTCAAAGAGAGTTTGGTCATGTCTATTTGGTGGTCATCCCTACTTTATAGGACCTACACACCTGAGTTTAAGGTGAAAAATGACCCAACTAGCTACCTACCCAAGCATAACTCTAGGAAAAAGACTAGGGGTTTCATTTTAGGTCAAGGAGAGTGAGTTAACTTCCCTTATTACAATGCTGGAAATCCACCTAACTTCAAGAAGGAAGTCGAATCTGCTATGTATTCCTCTCTCCATATTGAGAAAAAAAAAATTTTTGGAGCTCATTGGCAATCTCCAAGCTAGTTCACTATGTACATTGAGTTTTTGTGATCCAAATGAAACCAAATCAATTTCTACTTGTTTCTCAGGTTGAAGCCGTACTACAGCCTGTAGAGCACACGTGTGGGCTCGGATTTCAATGTTTATCAATGCTTTTGATTGTTAATGCTTGTTGTTTGTCAAATTGCCAATCTAGATCAACTTTTTTGTGTCTAGTTTTTTTGATAGATTGTTAAGAAAGCATCCAATCACTCTTGTGGATCTTTTGTAGATCCATTTATGGTCCTAAAGTACAGTACTTTGACAATATGAAAGCTTTATCTTTAAGAAAGTCAATCTCTAATCATAGAATATAGTGTATTTTTCCAAGATCTTGCATCTTGAATCTTTTCCAAGTGCAATCTTGGTTTCCTCAACTAACTTGATACAACTTCCTGTCAGAATGATATCATCAACATAAATAAGAAGGATGACAATATCTTTATCAAAAAACTTGACATATAAGGAAGGATCATAGTTACTAAGATTAAATCCTAGTGACTCAAGAAAGGTGTTAAGTCGAGAATACCATGACCTTGGGGCTTGCTTTAATCCATATAAACTTTTTGAAGAGCAAGCATACTTTTTTCTCATCATGGATGAACCCAATAGGTTGATCCATATAGATCTCTTCTTCTAGATAGCCATTTAGAAATGCATTAGAAACATTTAGTTGAAGAATTTGCCAATGAAAAAAACAAGCAAGAGAAATTATGATTCTAATTGACACCCATCTTTGCAACTGGGGCAAAGGTCTCCTCATAATCAAGTCCATATACTTGAGCAAATCCTTTAGCACAAAGCCTAGCCTTGTACTTGTTGATTGTGCCATCTTGATATACTTGACTCGAAAAACCCATTTGCAACCAATGGTATGCTGTTGGATGGAAGATCCACAAGTTCCCATGTATTATTGGCCATCAAAGCATCATATTCTTCCTTCATGGCAAGGTACCATTCCTTTGAGTTGATAGCATCATATACATCCTTTGGCTCCTCATGAGAAATAAAATAGGCACAATTAGTGGAATTGATTTCCACTTGCTTTCCTCTATCTTCATAGTAAGCCTTCTAGGCTCGGATCTTTCTCTTTGAGATCTCCTTGGTGAAAAAATTCGAGTGACTCCTCCTCAAATCTCGGCCCCATCTCTCCATGATGATCTTCAAGGGTGATGATTGGAGTATCTTTTGAGAATCTTTGAACTCGGCCTTCTCAAGAATGTATTTTTGATCTTCATGGAATATCACATCTCTACTCTCAATTGTAGTTGAGGTAGAGGAACGTAGATCCTGTAGGCTTTCTTGTTGGATGCATATCCAACCATGTTCCCTTTAATAGAATTAGGATCATCTCTTTTCCTTGTTTCCAAGGGCATATTAACAAAGCAAGTACAACAAAAAACTCTAAGGTGTTTTACCTTAGGTTTTTTCTGAAACAAGACTTCAAAAGGTGATTTTCCAGCAAGAGCATTGTGAGGTAATCTATTGCACAAACAGTTTGCACAATTTATAGCTTCACCCCAATATTCAATAGGCAAAGAAGCTGCTATTCAAATTGCTTTAGCACACTCACATAAAAGATCTGTTTTTCTTTCAGCTACTCCATTT
>MU834805.1:0-44137 GCA_029204225.1 Diphasiastrum complanatum
TCGGCTAGCATCTCATCATAGGACGGACTAGGGTTCCGAGGGTCAAGACACACCGCATCCTCTGACAGCTTGTCAGGCGGCCACACCGCGGAAACTACCACCATTTTTCTTAACCAGTAAAATAGGAGAGGTGAAAGGTGAGAATAACTAGGACGGATGTACCCAGGATGGACTTCCTCCAACTCAGTTGCTGGGTCACATCTAGGTTGTAATGAAAATGCATGTGCACTAAGGGATGCAAAAGTAAAATGAAGCTTCTTGTGGTTTATTAGTGAGTGATTATCTGATTATTATCAACATACAGAATCAACACTAGAATCAACATTCACATAACATAACCACAAATACTGAATCTCAATTCTCTTTATTTGCATACAGGTAACAATAGGACCGTCAACAGATGGTCTCTTCCCCTTTAAGACATGAGACATACCCTCATGCCCGAACTTATACACATGTGACTTAAAATCTATAGCGGGCCGCTTACTTGCATGCCACCGCTTACCAAGTACAATATCAAAATTAGCTAGTTTAGTAATTTAAAAATCTATAGTGGGCTACTTCTCGGTATACGTCTGAATAGACAAAGACGCCCGAGAGATTCTTTCATCCCAAACCTCTGTTCCCTTACCATCTGGCATCTCAACAGTATACCGGTAATTAAATGGAACAGTAGCCAAGCGAAAACTTTCTCACCACGTGAGAATTGATAATATTATGCGAGGAACCAGTGTCAAACAGGATGAGCACATCGTGACCTTCCAGCTTCTCCCTCATGCATATCAGTTCACCATCTGGAAACTGATAAGCTTCACGCACCTTGGTGGACAAATAACAAAGTGGTGCTTCTGGAACAAGCTTCTGCACTGAAATAGTCATGACACAATGAGTGTCGTCATCATCACTTACCAACAAGTCATCCAGAATTTCTTCAGCATTGCCCTCATCTTGACGTTGCATAATATGGAGCTTCTTGCCTGTACGTCAAGGACAATCTTTGAAAAGGTGCTTGCCAAGATAGAAAACGTAATCCGTCTTCCTTGGCCTTTTCCTTTTTGCTCAACACTAAGAGAAGGCTTGTCATAAGCACGACAAGCCATAGAAGATCCCGCCTTGCGCTTCAAAGTATGTTCCATCTAGGTAGGATCCTTCTGCAAAAAGCCTTTCTGACCAACTTGGCTAGACTTTCGTGAAACCCTTCCTCTGAGGCCAGCTTGGTGCTCCAGATTCAGCCTTGGTGCGCACATTATCTTCAAAGTTGAGAGCTATAACAACTGCCTCTTCTAAGATCTTGCACCCTTCATTAAGCACTGAAGGCCTCAACTCTTCACGAAGGCCAAATATGAACTTTTGGGCTACTAGCCACTCGGGAATCTCTTATGGAATCTTGATAAGCGTCTCACGATACCTATCAGCATATTCCTGCACCATGTACTGCCTCTGATGATGCAAAAGCCAAGCCGTCGCACACACATGCTCATGTGGAGGAATGAACTGAGCTCTGAAAGCTCGCTTAAACTCAAGCCAGGTGGATGGAGCCTGATTAGACTTCAACAATTTATGCCACCACTTGTCAGCAAAATCAGTGAAATGGTAAGCAGCTTTGCGGACCCGCCAACCCTCATCAGTTGGGGACCACTTCAAATCAAAATACTCTTCCCACTTATGCACCCACTGATCTACGATATCAGTATTGTGTTGGGGAGTGTTTTCTGCGAAATGGGTAGGTTTAATATCTTTGTCTTTTGGGTAGGGTGGAGGTAAAACAGGACGAACAACAGAAGATGGATAAGGCGGAGCATACTGTGAAGAAGACACATAACCACCAGCTACCATCATCGCTCGCATCTCTGTGACGGTCTTTTCCACACTATCCATGCGAGTTTGCATAGAAGGGGAAGTACCAGCAGGCGAACTAGCAACCACTGTAGGCAGATTAGGTTAAAGCTAGGCATAGGGCTAGGTGGTGGTGATGGGAGAGCAACGGGTGGACTAAGCGGAATATCAACTCTATCATCTTCCATTATGAAACAAAAACAGAGATAGCACAAAATCAAGCTAGAATGTTTTGCACTTATTGTAAAGCACTCAAAAAAGGATAATCTGACCATACTTTCAATTGCAAGATAGTAAAGACAAGGAAGAAAAAAAAAAGAGCTCTCCCTAAAATCTAAGCAATGGGATCCCCTCAGGAATGTGCTGGCAAGAAAACAAAAGGTGCCAATTCTGCCTTGAAAATAGCCTCAAAAAGCTTCAGAATAATATCAAAATAGCTTCAGAACAGCACTAGACAGCTGTCCCACAATTTTGGATGTTTGTAGATCTTTAAAACAACGCTGGAACAGTCAGAAATGGGCACTAAATCGGTGCTAGAGCAGCGCTCCAGTTTCCCACAAATTGTTGATCTTGAATTTATTGGTTATATTCTCAAGCATTATCA
The DNA here is from genome assembly GCA_029204225.1 of Diphasiastrum complanatum. Taxonomy (NCBI): domain Eukaryota; kingdom Viridiplantae; phylum Streptophyta; class Lycopodiopsida; order Lycopodiales; family Lycopodiaceae; genus Diphasiastrum; species Diphasiastrum complanatum. The sequence continues at coordinate 2,441 of MU834805.1, forward strand.
AATCAATTGGCTAAAATCTAAAAGGATTTAGCTTTGATTGACAGTGTAGTAAAATCTTGAAGGAAGTTCATTATGCCCCATTGGCCACATGCATTCACCTTGTTCTGCGGGTGCCATAGCTAGCAACTGCATCGCCACCCACCCACCCACCATCCTCTGACCCAAAAGGGCTAGCCAAGGAAAAGAGTGTGCGAGTCTATTTGAAACTCATATGGAGGTGTTTACAAGTGCATGACTTGATTATGGGTATAACGCATACACTTCATGCGCCTTCACTAGGCACTGTCTCTATGTGTGTAGGTTAATTCCGCCAACAACAAAAAGTGGAGGAAATCAAGCCCATCATTTTGAATGGATAGGGGTACTTGGTGCAAGGGCTAGAACTTGTGTTTGCAAGTCATTCAACTTGTGTTATTGGCATATAGGAGCCTTGAGCTCCCTACTAACCAATATAGAGTGATCTTTGTAATTTTCAAATATGCACAAGAAAATATCTTGCCTACTAAACCATATAGAGTGATCTTGTAAGATATCAAATTTGCACAAGGAAAAAATGTGCTCTCTACCTAAACTAGTGCTTTTTGGTTTATGTCAATGGAGGGGATGTGGTATGGAGCCCATGACCTCATGTTTTGAAATTCAAGGGCCACGATACGACTAAACCTAAACTAGTGCATCTTGGTTTGCTCGGACTAAAGAAACTCTGGATGCAAAGCTAACCAAGTGAGCCAATGGATAAACCTAGACTAATGATGCGCTATAGATACGTAACAACCTGCCACCCGAGGCACCTCCCAGGCGCGGAAGGCCCCCGGGCATTACCCTATACAAATAATTTCTAGGGGAATTTAGCAAGATGGTGCTTGAATTAACATGGTTGTAGCTTGATTAATTGGGAGGTTTTAGTACAAGCATGTTCAACTAAGAAAGGATGGAAACATGTAAGGGAGGAGCAACAGAAGTGGCCATGGCATGGACTGCTTGGTCGCAAGCATTAATATGTATAAAATTCAGCTGCACGAACGAGTCCTGCAGGCCCACATACAATAATATTAAAAGAGTCATGGATGAAGCCAGCTCATGCAACGCTAGTCTGGCATGCATGTCGATGAATGATCACTGATTGATTCTATTCATTTACTTGACCAGCTTGATTGTGCAATAGTTTTTGGATTTGGTGCTCATCCTTGGAATTGGTTGGCTGCATATATTGATCACCAAACCCACAAACGTGGGGTTGACCTCTTCCCAACTAACCTGCTTTGATCTGAATAACAATATTCTAGTGGTAAATTGTGTACTGAATATCCTATGCGACGATGTTGCGTATCCAGACTATCCTTTTCAGTACAGCTTTGACACTGGAAGCTGTATCCCCAAAAAGGAGGACACGAGGAGCCGCTGAAGGCACGTTGAAGCTTTAATACTCTCTACATGATTGTAAACTATATAGATTTTCTGATGTAAAGATTTGGGCGAATTAAGACTGCAGGAAAATAGTGAATCAATTAAGAAACCTGGAGTCTAAGACTGCCTGACCTCGAGGGAATTTTCCAGCAGCAGCAACAGTAGATCTCGCAAAATTTCTTCAATTAAAAGACATTGATAGCAGACTACGAGAATAAACTATACATTAAACATTGTTAATAAGCTCCTTGACATTGATTGATATACTATATTATATGTTGTCGTAATATATCTGCTCACTTTTGGAGAATTGTGGTGAATAAAGAAGAGATGTAGTCAGCGAATCACAGCGAAACTGCTAACGGATGGGCCTGACAGCTGTTAGATCATATGATCATGTGTTATGATTATGTTACTACTGTGAGGTTCACGATAAGGTGCCCAGTCTTAAACTCTACATAATATATTGAACTCTTTGGTAGATATATAACAAAATTCTCAAAGCAACCAAGGTACTCCTGCTTTCTATCGTAGATTGTTGATCCTGCTAGCTACACTTTTTATATAAGTGCAGCTGAATTGAGAGAGAGAGAGAGAGAGAGAGAGAGAGAGAGAGAGAGAGAGAGAGATTTGCACGTCTCGATTACCAAGCGAGGTTGGTCTTCTTTATATCTTGTGTGTGTGTTTCAATGATTTCCAGAGACATTGTTTTCTCTTGTGTTAAGCCTAAGGGTTTATATAGATTATAGATTATACTAGTACTAGGCCTAAATAGTGAGAGAGAGCTTTTGTACTTGTTGGGTTTGTAAGGACTCTTGGCATTACTCTTATTTCACCTCAATGTAAAGCTCAGTAATTTGGATTGAAATGACCATCCACTTCTTCCTCGCACATCAAACTATCGGCTACTTAATATTATGTATACACTTATAAGTAGTCTTAGCATCTAGCGTGCAGCGTTGAACGAAAAGCATATATTCAAACTTTTGGGATCTTTGATCGCGCCTAACGTCCCCGTTTCAATATCAGGTCAAATTAGTCTTTTGGCTATTGTCACTAGTGAACTGGCTAAACAGGTCGTGAAAACTTTATTAGATCTATAGACCTGGATTTTGGTCAGTAATTTAAGAGATACGTTTCACTAAGCTTTCACATATTACAGGCCTACCGATCCATGGGGCTCACGATGAGGATGGCGCTGAGGATATCACTTGTTGCGGTCTTATTTACAGTATCTGTGGCTGATTCACGAAAGGTTAAAAAAGGTAAGAAGGATCAATTGGAACTCGGTGATTCAACTGGAGGTGAGCTCAAAAATCAGTTCTACAAAGAAACATGTCCAACAGCAGAAGATACGGTTAAACAGGTCGTTCAGGGTTATGTAAATAATGATCGTGGTATCGCGGCCTCACTACTGAGAATGCTCTTCCACGACTGTTTTGTCAGAGTATGAAGACCTTCCGGCCTGTAATTTTTGCTTAGAATATGTACATATTAATGCTTTCTGGTTTGTTAATGGAGGCGATGGAATATCAAACCCATAACCTCCTGTTTGAAAGTCCAGGTTCTAATGAAAGAATGAAAGATTTCGATCGTGCACTTTTTTGGTTTGGAACATTGTTGGATCAGAAATCGTTCACAACCAAATGAAACTTCTCGGAATCTGTTCAAATACATTCTTATTGTCCAAGTCTTTTCTTAATGTATCATTCACAAGTACCGGACTGTTTTCAGGGGTGCGAGGCATCCGTGCTGCTCAATGGATCAAACACAGAAAAAACTGCAATACCCAATTTGAGTCTAAGAGGCTTTAATGTCATAAATGACATTAAGGCAGCGGTCGAGGCGATATGCCAGAAAACAGTGTCATGCGCAGATATTCTTGCACTGTCTGCTCGTGACAGCATTGCAATGGTGGGTCTTGTCCAAAACACGTGTGTATGTGTGTGTGTGTGTGTGTGTGTGTGTGTGTGTGTGTGTGAGAGAGAGAGAGAGAGAGAGAGAGAGAGAGAGAGAGAGAGAGAGAGAGAGAGAGAGATCTGACGTGATTAGGAATCTATTGAGCAGATTGGGGGGCCATCTTGGAATGTTTTAACTGGGCGCAGGGACGGGAACGAATCCAGTGCCGCAGACGTATTTCTGAATTTGCCCGCACCATTTTTCACATATCCCCAGCTTGTCTCTAATTTTCAAAGTAAAGGTCTTGATGAAACGGACCTTCTTTGGCTTTCAGGTGCATGCAATGAATTCCAGCTATATTCTAGACAAAATTGTATGTGTGTGTGTGTGTGTGTGTTTTAGAGAGAGAGAGAGAGAGAGAGAGAGAGAGAGAGAGCGAGAGAGAGAGAATCTGACGTCAAATCATTATGTACCTCAGAAAACAACGTAAGATAATCACGAAAAGACGCTAACTCTTTTTTGTTTCAGGTGCGCATACGGTAGGGCTTGCTCACTGTGGCACAATACAAAAAAGGCTATACAGCTTCAGTGGGCAAGGGGACACAGATCCCGCACTTGACCCCGCATATGCCATTCAACTGAAAGAAGAATGCAGGCCGGGAGATGTTACCACCAAAATAGCAATGGACCCAGACAGCGAGCTCAGATTTGATACGCACTATTATAGTGCTGTAAGAGCACATGAAGGCCTCTTTCAGTCAGATGCTGCCCTCCTCAATAGTCCGGTTGCCTCCCAGTTTCTTATGTTTGCAGACACCTTGCTTCCAGAAGGCACTTTCTTTCAACAATTCTCCAATTCCATGGTGAAGTTGACCTCCATTGGCGTTCTAACAGGATCGCAGGGAACAATACGTACAGACTGCGCCGTACCAGTTTCTTCATGAAATGCTATGTCATCTGTTGCCCAAACATGAGGGTGCTGACCCAATAAAATTGACGACACCAGATCATGCAGTATAAAAATAAATTTATATATCTTAAACTATACCAGCCTCCAGGTAAAAAATTCTGGAGATGGAAATTAAGTATACTAGATAATAGCTAACAGCAGTCAAATATCGTGCTATCCCATCAAAAAATAGGTGTGGAAGCTCGTTTCTTTATCTACAATACATGCTCATTTTGTTACCTGAACTTTTCCGCCATAAACAAGGGATATCGGTACTACATGATGCGAAAATTTCTATTTTAATTTGCTTGTTCTTATAATGCCCTTTCTTTCCTGAAACTGTATGATCTCATCTTTCGGACATGCACGCACGCATGAGCAATATCACAGGCCATCACGCATTGATTTATGCATATACGGCAGCTGTTATTCAAAGATTGGTCTCATCAAAACTGAGAATTGGTCTCACAAGCCTTGTAGCACTCACATTAGTAGCATCTTTCACATACAAGGGAGCTTTAAGTGGGCTAAAATTAAATTTGGATGATGTGGCATTTAGTAATTCCATTGGATAGAGAAATGTGCATTTACATGGATGTCAGCATTTTTGCCACCCAAGGATTTATATTCCTTGTGAGTCTACAATGTTGCTCATAAAAAAAGTTTTTAGAAAATAAACCTTATAAAAAACCTTCTAATTTGTACTGTGTGTAACAGGTGTTTTCTCAAATTAGCCTAAAATTAGAGAAAACCTTAAACAATCCACAAAGCCTTTGATAATAATATCCTTGCTTTTATTAAAAATGGTGGAAAAACCCATGATCATACACAAGGAACTTCTGATCAGTTCCTATATACAAAAAGAGTGGAATTTCTTGGTTTCACATGATTTTTCCTAGTTAAAATGTGGATTTGGACCCATTCTAACTAGGAAATCTTTTTTCCTAGTTAAAAAATGCATGTGCATCAATTGCAACTAGGGAAAAACCTTATTTTCCTAGATACATTTCTACCATTTCTAACTTAGAAATTTTTTTTCCTAGTTACAAAATGTATGTGTTTCAATTTTATATAGGAAATCATTTTATTTTCAATATACATTTTAAATTATAAAATAGTTTTCTTAGATATTATGACCCCACTCATATTTCCTATCCTCATTAACATTAATTGGTGATAGGCTAGTATTTTTTTTCACCATCTTTATAACATGGGCATCGACACTTTGTTTTCATCAGCCCCATATAACAATTAACATGTTCGTTGAATTCATGTTCACAACTCTAGAACTACAGAATCAAATCAAGGTGTGCAAAGATTTGTAGCCCTGCTTTGATCCAAAAGGTTACAAATCCCTGGTCCTTTTATTTTTTTAAGTGAAAAAAAAGAACGTGGTTGATTTATTTTCAAAAGGCTTCATTGACTCCGTTAAGAGTAGAGGGTTAATGAGGACACTCCCTTAGATGTATGCTGCGTTATGGTGGTCTGATCTGCAAAATGCTCAAGATACTTAAATATATGCGCAAGGAGCTCAGGTTGCCTCGTTGCCAGGAGGATTTTTCGGAAAATTTGCATCATTTCATTATGCCGGGTTTGTAGTCCAAATTCACAATCTGATAGATACCTGTTTTACAATAGAGTTTTTGTATATTTTGAGTCCAATCTGTGAGACTTGGAATTGAGATAAATTTTTTGCATCCTTTTGTTTATATGTGTAAGTCATCGTCGATTGCGGTATTTTTTTAGTTGAATCTGTAAGAATTGAATTGAGACCATGTTCTTGCATCCTTTTGTTTTTGTAATATATAAATTTGATAAATCGACTATTAATTCGCTGTGATTTTGAAGTTGGATCTGTGAGAGTTGGAATTGAATTATAATGAGAATTCGAGGTTTGACCGATGGCGAGGAAATGTATATGTTTCGCAGCGGAAACTGCAATGTCTTTCATGATGCAATTTTCATCTGCCTGTCTTTTGAGTGCGTCTATAAATGTGGGAGCTATCTCCCTTATAATAAATGAAACTTTAACTTTTCATCGTCTCAGTACCGCAAGTCTCTCTGCATTTCAATCTTCATAGTATCATATTGCAAGCAACAATCTGACTAAGGGATTGAACTGCTAGTTTTAAAAGTCATGCATTGTGCAATTCTTCTTGAACGCATCAGTAAAAATAGCTGCTGATGCCATTATCAAATACGAAACAATCTCAATCAATAAACTGGATGTCTATCTGTAGAGACACCAGCAGTTAGTCTGACCAAGACAAGAGACTGACGCTATGCTATGAACCTCGCACAATTCCCACAATCCGCTTATAAATTTTAACATGTGTTTTGAAGTAGAGTACTCTTTGATGCCCCACTGAGAAATTAAACAGCGCAAGTAATGCACATGGCAGGTACGTTACTATGAATGAAGAGCATGGTTGGAGCCTCTACTACTATTTTGTGACTTCGCAAAATGATCCAGTCTCTGATCCACTTGTACTCTGGCTCAATGGCGGTCCAGGTTGCTCCAACTTCGATGGATTTGTGTATGAACATAGTAGAGCTTTTGTACTTACATTTTGAATTCTGTTTGTTGCGCAGATTCGAAGTGTTAGCTTCCCACCAACTGTAGTCTCAATCAGATCTCTGACATGTCTCCTGGCTGAAAATTGTCTTGACCTTTTACTTGAAAGAGTGACTTATGTGATAACAACAAGGTTGTAGATATTTTTACAAATTCATGTCCATGACGAATCGAGGACAGTAAGTGGTGATTCTCAACATTATGTAGTAGCAATGGTAGATATCAAAGCAGTAGAAGTGAAGATGCTTCTGATATTGTACCGCAGGATGTAGGAAAAGTACAATCGACAAGATAACAGAGACTGACTTCAAAGTTCAGAGGCCAAACTGGTTAACGATTCTCCTCTATCCAGCCAACTGATGATGTTTTAAAGTCAAGCTCATTCACGAATAGTTCTTGGGCAACTCCGGTCTTTAGTTTGTCTTACAGGAGAATCTCAACAGAAGAGTTGCTAATCCCCAATTCAGAGACCAATGTATCTCCTGTTATACGGAGAAGCCACGATTTGTCATGTCATTCTCGGTTTCCCTAAGATTCTTTGCAATAGCATCCATTTGCAACATCATGATTTATTTATTCAAGACAACATGAAGCCCTTATGTTTGTTGTACCCTCGGGCTACTATAAAGCTCTGAATTAGGTGCATGCATATAGACAGCCTCTTCGTGGAGATTTAGTTCGAATACAGCTGAATGACTTTCCAGGGGGTCCTGAGATTTTCGAGCTAGCTATTAAATTCTGCTATGGCGGGAGTGCTAACCACCTGGCCGCTACAAATATTGTCAGACCTGCTGCTGATCTAGCTAGATGCTCCAAATTTTCATGTAAATAAGAGGAAGCTATTTACCTATATAGGAAAACTCATTCTTTTTGGTCAATAATTTCCTATATAGGAAAACACTTATTCTAGGAAATTCTTGGTCAAAAATTTCCTATACAGGAAGAGTTTTCCTATATTGTCAATCTAGGAACTGTTTCATTTTTCCTAGTCTGCACAGTTCCTAGTTATGTGTATTTCATTTTAAGAAATTACATAGAAAACTCTTTCTTTTTCCTATATAGGAACTCATCAGAAGTTCCTTGTGATACAAGAAGATTAAAGTATTTAAAATAATTCCGTAGAACGGAAAAATGAATTAAGCTACACAATAGCTAAGTAAAAATTATAAATAGTGAGCTAATTACTCAAAACCAACTACCTGATGTAAATCATTATCTAAAATAGATCCAGTAATAGGTAATGAATGAACCTTTGAAGTAGCCGCTCCTGCAAACTGAGACCGTCGAAAAATTGAAAGCGCCTATGAACGTTGTAATGCAATAGAAATACGCTGATGGTAGAAAGAAACGATGACGGATCGTAAGGTAATGCTTTGTCCTTGGAGTTTCACCATAAGCTCTGCACATAAAGATAAAAAATCATTAAATTTCTTGTGCACAACCATATGTTTCAAAGGCAAAGGGAATGAAATCTTCAGCAAGTGGATCAACCTAATCTTAGTTTTAGTACTAGGATCAGAGAGGGGTTGATTTAGTGGAGGAGTTATGTAATTAGAGGTAAGTGGAATTGGAAAACTGTTGAGAGTGAATGTTATTCGTCTCAGGGATTTTCCGGTTATGTTATTTACTCATGAAAAATAGAAATTACTTTGTACCTGAGTTACAAGATCTCAGTGAGATATGTGAGTAACATATGTGGGTTCTGGAGGAATCTGCCAGATAAAAATGTGTTTATGTACTAGGTCATAGTGATTATTCACATATGTGCACGATTAATCTTGTATGAATCTATTGTGTATTCCTGGTTACTAGGGTTATGTGGTGCACTTAACCTAGTCGCTGAACATGAACATGTGATCAAGTATTGTTTTGACAGATACTTGCAGAGTTAACAAATCTTTGGATTGGAGATTTATGGATTAACTTATAAATGGTTTGGATGAGGATCTAAATGTGGTGTCATACTAGTATAATTGAGCTCTGCACCTAGACATTTGAGATTTCTGAATCATTGGCAATTAACTTGAGTAGTTGATTACTCCAGGATGAAGTTAATTGGTAAAACAATCAGTGTGATGTGGATTCACCGAGAATTGATGGTTTTGAATTATATTGCTTGTAAGATGCAAGATTAGTGAATCATGTGGTTTCATCAGTCAAAATTGTGTGCATTGGATATACAGTATTCTTGGAATAGAGTATTCCTTAGTTAACAAAGAGACTCAGCTCATTAGTGATTGTATCCCAAAGAGCTCAATTGGATAACAAATCATAATGAATCCGAGAATAATAACTGAATTGATATTCAGCAGGACTTTGGATATCTAGATTTGATTCTAGATTTGTAATCTAAGTTTTTTTGTAGTTGAAGATGATTATCATTTTGGTAAACGTTCAGTTTTTAATTACCAGTGGTTTATAGAGCTTGAATCTTGCACTTCAATTAAAGAATCATGTTTGAAGAATATTCCTAAATCCAGTATTTTTTTAGTGGAAAGATTTTGGAATGATTCTTACTTTTCTCATGTTATGTGGGACATATACTCCAGTATCCTGTAAATGATTATGGTTTTGGATTCCAGAAAATTATGATTGACGAATCATACGAATCTAAATATTTATCCCTGATGGATCGTAAATAGATACTTAATTGTTGTCAGAGGATTGCAAAGAATTGTAATGATTCTTGAGTGTGACGATTAAGTCTTGGTCTGTTAATTGAGTAAGAATTCAGATCAGTGTATTGAATCTCTTTACTCCAATATTATTAAGACATAGACATTCTCACAAGATAAGTATTTTACTCATGGAGAATTTAATTTATCTAGTGGATACTATTCTACTACAGTTTATGGTCTGCAGATGCTTGAGTACAGTTCTTCATTTACTTGGATCTCCAGTTATCATAGGAGACAGACAAGTCTATTAAGATGAATAAATGCTATTTTCTTGCAGTTGGTGCTAGAAACAGGAGCATTTAACTCAAAAGAGTATTTGGGATACTCAGAGTTGAGTTTTAATCATTCTATATCTTAATGGTTCTCCTAGAGATCCTAGTGGAATGAATTATCATATCTTAGAATTGGATTCTAAGGATAATTGTATTTGGAAGCTTTTTATAAATTGTCTGCCAGAGTTTGTGGATAATTTCAGACTGTAATTATTATTTACTTTCTTTAACTTTAATCTCTTAAGCTAGAGAATATTCACTCAGTGGTTCATGTAAGTATTTTACATGAAAGTGATATTACTAGCTTGTGTTGAGTGTAACCTAGTTGAGAAATTTATTGCTTAGTGTACTTTTCAACTTGAGTCATATTCCAGAACAGAGATTAACGATTGGAAACTGGTTTATCTCTGAGTACTTGTTTGATATGAAAGTCAAACTAAGGATAATAATTTCCTAGGTTAATATTGAAAGTTAAAGGAACTATTCTTGTAATTCTTTCATGTTTTAAGGAGCTTCTAAGGATAGAAGCAGTTTAAGGAAGGAAGAATGTTATGGCCATGTTCGGTTAAGGACTTGGAATAGTCCTAATATGGTAGACCGGCCCTCCAGTACTTGAGATTATTGGTCACAATGTGATTTAATTCTATGTCAAGGCCTGTTTGTGACTAATTACCTTGAGAGGACCCAAACACTCTAATTGAGACATTTAGAGCATTGCATGTCAGTGTGACAAATATAGGCAGGAGGATTGCATGAAGAGATGTGATCTATTTATAGTTGACCTGCATGGAGATTGCATGGTTTTGCACAGGACTCTACTCTCCATATAAGGAGGTGGGGATTCTCCAGTTGACATATTGGGCTTAGGTTACCAGGTTCTCTCTTCTCCTCTTGCTTCGCATGGCATGGCTTGGGGGCTAGATCCAGGTTTGATCTAGGATTGGTTGGGCAGTTTGGCTCCATAGTCTCTCTTATTGTGTTCTCCTATCCTCATCTTAGAGGCAATCCTGTTACAGAGAGAGAGAGAGAAAAAAAAAATAGAAGATGTGTGTGTGTGTGTTCAACATTTTGCATTGATTTAAAATTTAAGATTATAGATAGATACATAGTCTATGGTAGTAATAGATTGTTAGATTTATATTTACTTAGGACTAAGAATGAGAGAGAGAGAGAGAGAGAGAGAGAGAGAGAGAGAGAGAGAGAGAGAGAGAGAGAGAGAGATATGAGGGGGTGGAGAGACGAGGGAAGAAGTGTGTATGTATTGTGTCTTGCATTTTGAATTTAAAATAATAGAGAGAGAGAGAGAGAGAGTGTGTGTGTGCTTTGATTAAGATTTAGCATAGGCGATGAATAGATTGTGTGTGTGTGTGTGTGTGTGTGTGTGTGTGTGTGTGTGTGTGTGTGTGTGTGTGTGTGTTTGTGTTTAACATTTTGCATTGAAATCAAGCTATTTACGTTAACCCAGTTATGCGAGACAAGACTTATATCTTACCACGCACAACTGGTTAATAAATGACGCCAAAAGGCCTGGCATGATTGTCACCTCTGAAATAAAGGTCTACATTTAGGTGACCAGGTGCTTCTTTATACATCCAAGAAGCACCTCGGCAAATTGAAATTCAGAAGTGAGGGGCCATATGTTATTAATATAATCTTTCCTAATGGTGCAGTCCAGTTGCAAACACTTGACGGGATACTCCTCGACACTATCGTAAACGGTGGCCGTCTAAGGTGGTATAACGAAGAGTTGTTCTTTGTTGACCCAATTTAACATCTTTCCCTAGTAAATATTATACATTTATGTATTTATTTTTATTTTATTTTATTATTTTCTTATTTTCTCTTATTTCCTTGCTTGTACTTTTCGTTTTGCATGCCTATTGTTCACCTAGTTCCTTGTTTATTCTTCATACCATTACTTATGTACTTTCTATGCATTTTCCTTTTTTCTATACATACTCATGGGTCATGGATGTTCTAGATCAACAACTGATAGGCTACACCATAGGCAATGATTCTCACACTTTAGCCACCTCATCTCTGTTTGACTGGTATCTCAGACATACAAACATTTCTGGAGATACACCTTTTCATAAGAACTTCTACTCTGAGCCACAGTCATATTTTTCCTTTGAAGTTCTTCACTTGCATCAAACAGATCCATTCCCTCATAATGAGGTTTTCTCAAATCTCAACCGAAGTGCTTCAGTCAGATCTCAACTGGAGCACTCCACTCAAATCTCATCCGGAGTACTTGCTCGCATCTCAACCGAAGCGTTCAGTTAGATCTCGACCGGAGCGTTTTAGTCAGATCTCAATCGAAAAATTTCTCTCGAATCTCAACCGGAGCATTTCTGTCAAGTCTTGACTGGAGGACCTCAAATTCAAATTTCACAAACCGTCACGTCCCATCTCACTCGCAACCAAAAGACGACGTCCATAAATGCCCTCACCCCGATGCCATTCGCACCTCAGCGAAGTACAAACTCTAGCATTTTTTGGCGACGATCTGTTGGCGATTTCCTTCTTAATGTGACCGATCGTGGCTCTCTACTGTTCAATCCTTCGGTTATCGTCTTCACACCATCTCTACGGACTATCAACCACCATCGTGACCTTTCCATTGCGAGCGGCATCACCAAACATTACAACCTAACATCGCCAGTGGAATATATCATCTTACAAGTTTTTGCATGTTGAGGGGTAGTGTCACGTGAGCACTCATCACGCTCCCATTACACTATTGAACATCATCAAAATCAACAACACAAAATGTTTGTTTTCCTCCCAGTCCATTTCTCACACATATCCACCTTCATAAAGTCACTGTCCTTGACAAACACCTCCACTTCCTGATATTCCACTTTCCATCCTTCTTAACTCCACCTCATTCTGTACCCACCCTTTTTACATCATATTTCGTTTGCAACCCACATTCCACACCGTTCTGTCCAACACAACCCACTTCCACACATTTTCCCTTCCAAACCCTCCATCTTTCACAACCCTTTTTCATACAGCAACATACATCCCTCCCCACACATCTGTCTGCACTCTCAACCAACTCAGTTTTTTCATAACCTTATTTTTTCCATTTCTCCACCATGTCGTCCAATTCCAGTTCCAGTTCTGATGATCTCGAAGCACGTAAGCTCGACATCCAACTGTACAAGTTAGACCTTACAGAGATGCAGACATGGTACCAGCAGGCAGAGTCCTTCTTCAAGGAAATTGAATTCCAGATCCCTGTCCTGACAGGTTATCAAAGCCCGTATTTGGTACACATGGCCTATGCCAATATCATGCAACGGCCAGGTCATGCCAAATCATAGTTCCACCTATCAGGAATTATGTTTATAACGTATCTTTTGCGGCAACCGACTTGCAACCTTATGGGTTCCCGCGAGGACCAAATGTTGTCTCAAGGACACTTCACAAGATAGAGCAAACGACATACTTCAAGTACATCGATCCCTCTGTGACCAAGTGGAAGAATAAGGATGGGTACAGAGTGGAAGCCATCAATGACCAGCAGCTCCAAGTAGCATGTGCCTATCTCACCAGGTGTACACAAAAACCACGGACGAAAGTGCTGAGGGTACCCATGTCCCTGTTTCACATGATGGCAGATTCACGACTGCATGCCCAGAACCTCAATTGCAGCTTTTTCACAGAGATCTGTTGAAAAAGCTTCCATGACTCGTAATGATGGGACTAAGAATTCTACTGACATTACCGCCTCTTGACCATATACTAAGTGGAAAGGGGTAACCCACCCAGTGGCTTTCTTCGGGGTGGTGCGGTAAGCCCAAACAGCTAAAAAAAGTTTTGTTTCCCAATCAGAACTGGTTTCAACTATCTTGGTCAAAAATTTTACATATCGTCTTGTTAGTTAATTCAGCCTGGCCATTACATTTAGAGTAGTACGGTGTACTTTTTCTTTTTTCAACAAGGTAATGGCGTAGGAGGTTATCAACGACAGCATTTAAAAAATGTGTGCCACGATCACCTACTAGCTCTATGGAACAACCAAAACGTGTAATAATGCTTTAAACAAAGATGGCCATCACAATCCTGCTCTACGGATAGTCTTCGTTGTGGCTTCAGCAGAAAAGTGGCCACCTCCAATGCCCTCATGAGCCTGAGATATGATAGGTCGTATCTCAGATTCATAAGCACATCGGCGAATGATACCGTCAACGCCCCTTTTGTAAAGTTGTCCCGCAATTAACTGAAAGGGCGCCACTTTTAGCAAAAAAAAGTTTTTTGCCGCCGTACTCATCTAAAATTGCTCAAGAACAATCAAGAACTGGAATGTAAGAAAGTATGCAAAAGCTACACCACAAACCAGCCTATTTAGTTTACTTGCATGCTGATTTCTACCTTATTCCACAAACAAGAAATGAATCCTAATCCACAACTAAGTAAGAAACAAGAAAACAAGATCCTAGTTAATCCACAATACAAGGAAATCAAGCATGCTCATAGAAACTTCACTCAAGAACATTGCCATGAATAAGGAGCTTAGCAATTATCAAAAACTCGTGGAGGATCCTCTTTATTTTCTCAAGAGAACTTGACAATACATTCAAAAGCTCCCTCACAAGAGAGGGGAGCCCTTAAATAAGCAAGAAGGCTGCCCATGTGGAGCCCAAGTGCCAATTCCACCAAATTAGAAATTACATGTGGAATTTGCCCTTCCACTAAAGGTCACCATCAAAAGGTGGCTCACTCTAACTAATTTAAGGGGGGTCTACATTTATTTACAAGGCCTAGGAAATATGACTAGCTCCTACATGGTCGTTCCTTCTCTGGGATACACCATGTAGGCTCACATAGATATTTCACTATCATCCTAGCTAGTAATTTCTCGGCTCTCAGCTTCTTCTGCTCTCCTCCTTCTGAGACCTCCTTGGTCATGGGTGAGAGGTATTATGTGTCTTCGTCTTGGCTCGGCATCTGGGGATTCTCTGGAATCTGCTAACACATGTGTAGTACCTCGAATTTCCACTAGCCCAAATTTGGCCATTTCATGATCTAAATCTACATGCATGTTATATATTACAAACTAGACTTAATGCATGTATAGTGGCTCGAATTTCTATTGGGACATTTTTGGCATTCTTAAATTGTAACACTACATGCATGATATAAATCTTCATCAACCCCAAAAGTCAAGATAGATGGCTTTTTTATTGTCAACACTCCTCCTAAAAAGTTATCTATATTGACTTGAACATGGATCTTTGAGTTTTTCCAAGGGTTGGTCCTATGCTTGATGAAGAACTTTTTTCATGTGACGTGGATCCTTTGGTTTGCATATGAAGTGAAGATCATCCAAGGGATCCATCATAGCAGCATCCTTACCATAACCATGATAAGATCTCTTTGGTAGAGATCTCTTGCCAATTCCACCAATTTGCCACTCTTTCAATATGCTTTCTACATGCTTAAAGTTAGTCTTGAATTTGAAAAGTCAATTTGCATGAAGACTGATGCATCATATAAGTAGAAAACCGAGGCTTCCATGCCTCACAATGATCATCAATATCATAGAGATCAAGATCATAACATAAACAAGAAAGTTGATCATCAAGATTAAGCATACTAGCTTGACTAGTCAAGATGCTATGAGCTTTATCCAAAATGGATCTAATCTTGATATCAAATGCTAACTTGATCTTATTGAGGCTAAATACTTTCTCAAGGATATAAGTGTCCACATTGGATGCTTCACTTAATCTCAAGAGAAGTTTACAATATGTCTCATCACATGAAAAGACATGATTTTCAATATGTTTGAGCTTGTTCTCATTCTTACTCTTACTACTTCCAAGAGCATACAATTGGTGATGCAATATCTTGCTTTCAAAGTGTTTTGGAAACATATCTAAGTCAAAAATGACAAGAAATATGTCCATACAATAGGCATCATCTAAAAACAGATGCCTTACTTGAAAAAATTTCAATAAAGCAAGATTGTTCATCAACAAATGGAAGAAAAACATAAGTGAAAAAGTTAGAGTGGATACCACCTAAAACTTGTGTCTCTTTACCATGAAAAGTTACCACAAGGACTCGGCCTTGTATCTTGAAGATCCCCTTGAATATATATGTTGAGAAAACTCATCCTCAAACGTCCTCGACCCCATCACAACTTGACTATCTTTAATAGAAATGATTTGTGAGACATCTTGAGATGCAATGATCTTGACCCCTTCCAAGGCTGTATGTTGATCTTCATAACATATGACATCTCTATTTTCAAACACTTTGGAGATGGAGAGTATAAAGGCTTTATAGGCCTCCTTGGTGGATAAGAATCCAACCATGATCCATGAACATGGATCACCTTCCTTCCTTGCTTCCAAGGGAATATATGCAAACCAACAACTTTCAAATACACTAAGGTAATCAACCTTAGGCTTATAGTTGAACAAGACTCCATATGGTGTATTTCCTCCAAGAGATCCAACACTCCTCAAAGCTTTGAATAATAGGAAATAATCATTCACCATAAAACTTGAAGAAACAAGATATAACCAGTGTCACTTGTGAAATCATCAATAAAAGTAGCAAAGCAAGTGGTATCTCCCTTGCTTATAGATGATGAAAAGCGAACATCCGAGTGTTCCAACTCCAATGGATGTATAGTCTTGATAGAAGACTTCAAATATGGCTCCTTATGTGATTTTGCAATTGAACAAGCCTCACACCTTGACCATAGAGAACATAGATTTAAAATTGGTATGATCGGACCTCCTATGCCAAAATTCCTCTTTGGAAATACAAGTCATCAAAGCAACATCACAAGAACTTGCACTTTCATGTAGATCTAACTTGAAAATGCCACCATAATTAGATCCATATGCTAGGATCACATCACATTTCTTAATAACACAAGTACTGATGTTGGATATCAAGTCCATCATCAAGCAGCTTTCCAACACTTACAACATTCTTTGTGAGTCTAGGAACAAAAAGAACATTGGAAAGAGATAAATACTTAAAAGTTACAAGCTTCAAGGGACAATTCCCAATTTCTTCAATAGTACGTTCATGACCAATAGCTATGTTTATTGATTTCTTAAGTCCTTGAAAAGGTACAATAGAAACAAAATAATTCTTGGAGCAACACATGTGTGATGAAGCACCACTATCAATATACCAAGATACATCATTGCCTTCTCCTTTACTTGCAAATGGATCTTCTTTGATAATGTTGGATTGATTGTCTTGATTCTTCTTTTTGGAGCAATTAGTGGCATAGTGCCTCTTTTTTCCACAAAAGAAATACGATCTTTTTCTTCTTGAACCTGGAGGTAGAAGGATGAGATGAATCATCTTCTTCTCCATCTTTAATTTTGTCCTTTGCTTTGTCTTTGGTGAAGGCTTGAGAATTGTCTTGCTCCTCCCTTTGTGCTTGTCATTGGCAAAGGACTTTGCCATCTTCAATAAGTTTGAGCTTGTTCATCCTCAAGAGCCTATACTCTTGTCTAGCTTCTTCAAAGATAAGAATTCCATGAATTGTCTCCAAGTTTGGTAACTCCTCCTTAATA
Organism: Diphasiastrum complanatum; assembly: GCA_029204225.1. NCBI lineage: Eukaryota > Viridiplantae > Streptophyta > Lycopodiopsida > Lycopodiales > Lycopodiaceae > Diphasiastrum > Diphasiastrum complanatum. Next base: position 19,780 of record MU834805.1, read on the forward strand.
GCAAAGAATTGAACAAGATTTTTGTAGTCTTCTTTCAAGCCATTAAGAATGACTTGAACTAGCTCATCTTGGTTGATTGTGGCTCCAACAGAAGCAAGCTCTCTATGAAGATATTTAACTCTCAATAGATAGTTTGAAGCACTCTCCTCACTTCTTTGTGAACTTTGAAAGATCTGATTTCTAAGAGTGAGTATTCTAGAAGTATTCTTAGCTTCATAGATTGACTTGAGTGCATCCCAAGCTTCTTTAGCAGTGGTGAAAGATCCAATTTCTCTTAAAATCTCATTAGAGATATTCATTTTTATGGAGTGAAGAGCCATTCTAGCTCTCTTCTTAACTTTTTGTACTTCAGCTTGTACTTGAGGCTCCTCCTCAATTCCAAGCAATATGTCCATTATATCTTGGAGTATTAGGATAGACTCCATTCTAACCTTCCATATTGAATAATTGGAGGTATTCAGTCTTTCACTATCTTCTAAGAGATAACCTCCCACAGATGTCATTAATGTGAAGAATCCTTGTAAATAGACCAAAAAGGTATGTTGCTTTCTCTTTCACTATAGGACCCACAAAGAGAGTGTACTACCAATCCCTATGTAAAATCTTGCAACAAATTTTCAGATAGATCTCAAATATCCTACCAACGTAATACAAACTAGATCAACCTCTCAAATAAGATGGAGTATAAACAAGTTTTGGTTCTACCTTTGGCACGTGTGAAATGCTCAAAGAAAACATTATTGACTCAAATACAACCACTTTGTATGAAACAATATGTAATTCAACTCAAAACACTATCTAGATCTCAAGTTTGTTTGATTGGTATTCAATAAAATTGGATCTTGAATCAAGACATACAAATTTTGATCAAATCAAACAGTGTCCACTCGGGTTTGGGTACTTTCCCTACCCTTCTTCAAACGCTAATAACTTTTTCTAGAATCTATACGTTGTAATAATTTAGTTGATGGTTTGAATTTCCCGTCTTCATTAGATAGGAAATCTTTCTTTTGTGAATCATGCATCTATGGGAAGCACTCTAGAAGCAAGTTTCCATAAACACACTCCATCAAAACAAAGCATGTATCAGATCTTGTACATAGCGATCTCTGTGGTCCAATGTCAACTCCGTCATTAGGAGATGCAATCTATTTTATCACTTTCATAGATGATTATTCTACATGGTCTACAGCCATGATCATTAAGCACAAATCTGAAGCCTTTGAATGCTCAAGAGATTCAAGGCCATGGCTGAGACACAAACGTCTAGAAAAGTGAAGGCACTTTGAACTGATGGTGGTGGCGAATACATCTCTTACTCTTCTCAACTCAACCAGATTCATGCTACATCAAGCACACCTACCTATGAAGTTTTGGGCAGAAGCTACTGCCACAGCCTGTTACGTACAAAACAAATCCAGCACCAAAGTCGTCAACAACAAGACTCCTCATGAAGTTTGGCATGGGCACAAGCCTAGTGTCAGCCATTTAAAAATCTTTGGTTGTATATGTTTTGTTCACATTCCTAAACAACTTAGGAAGAAGCTAGACCATAGGAAAAATAAATATATTTTCATTGGCTATCCTGATGAACATAAAGCTTATAAAGTTTATGATCCATTCACCAATGTAGTATTTGTCTCTAGGGATGTAATATTTCAAGAACATACATACTATGATTTCAAACAACCATCAATAAATGATGCTATGTCATTTCATCATATTTTAGTAGCATGGATTCTTCCCACAAAGTGTGCAAGCTGCAAAAAGCAATCTACGGTCTGAAATAGGTCGCAAGAGCATGGTTCAATAGAATCAACTTTATCTCATTCAATTAGGATTTGCAAACAATTCAGCTGACTGTAATGTTTTTTCAAAGCATATAGGCACCAATTCAGTTCACATAGCTCTTTACGTAGATGATGCATTTATTTTGTCTAATGACACTTCTCTTCTGCACACTACTAAAAGTGATCTGTCAAAGGAATTCGACATGACTGATTTAGGAGCTGTTCATTCTTTGCTAGGAATTTGCATTACTAGAGATAGACTTCAGAAGAAGATCTATCTTAGCCAGCAGGCATATCTAAAAGGCATTTTAGAAAAGTTTCATGTGTCTGATTGCAAACCAATTGATACCCCAATGGATCTAAGTATAGTATTGACTAAACCTTCTTGTGCTGAGACTGATAGTGAAGTACTCGGCTCAGCGAAGTACCCTTATCATTCACTAATCGGGTCTCTAATGTATGCGATGTTGTGTACTAGACCAGATTTAGCATATACTATTAGCATGTTAAGTCAATTCATGTCTAATCCTAGGATCTCTCATTGGAAAGCATTAAAGAGAGTGATGAGATATATTTAGAGAAGTTTAAACCACATTTTATGTTATGATGGAATTGCTATCGACCCACTCATCCTGCGAGGCTGCTCCGACTCAGATTGGGGAGGAACAGTCTCTACTAGAAAATCTACCTCTGAGTTCTGTTTCTATCTGGCAGGGGGACCGATTTCGTGGAACTCAAGGAAGCAGAAATCAGTTGTGCTTTCTTCGACAGAGACAGAGTACATCGCAGCATGTCAAGCTTCAAGAGAAGCTGTATGGATCAGGTTATTACTTCACGACCTTCATCACACTCACTTTAATGCTACCACCGTTCTGTGTGACAACTTGAGCTATATTTCACTGTCATTGAATCCAGATACCAAGGCACCAACCGTGACCATAAGGGGGACTATTGGAAATTAAGCCCACAGTTGTCTCCTTGGTGAATGACTAATTTCTATTTCATGATTCTTCCTGCATGTTTATTGATCATTGATCTAGGGTCAGCTGCAATCAATTTTGGTTTTACGTTTGCTCATATGATACCTACAGGAATCACAAACTTAGACAACCAATTTATTTGAAGAACATCTACAACGGGCTTCCAGCTGATCTCCAGCAAAGGGAAACCAATCCTGTCATAATTTCAAGTTCAGATGTTAAGTTCAATAATTTGAAGTCATTGAAGACTTGGCCATCTTCAAAGACTTCCACAAAATTAGCATTTAGAACAAGTCTGCAGAAATACATTACTTTCGTGACAGTCTGCAAAAATACTCTAAGTGTCGCGACAGTCTGCAGAAATGAACTATGATTTCAACAGCTTTCGTTTTTTCGCATTTTCCAGAAATACGACACTTTCATAGTTCATAAGCTTAACTATTTTCAACACACCTTTGGCCTCTTTGCGAAAAATACAAAGAGAGAGAAAATTTCCGAAGGTCATCTATGTTCATGCGTTAAGCTATTTTAAAGACATAACCGTCTTTTAGGGCAGCTTCGGCTTCTTGCAGAAAATGCGAAGAGAGAAAATTCTGAAGGTTGTCTCAAATAAACGAGGAACTTTCCAGCAACGTCCTCGTCCGTGTCAACAATGCTAAATTATTGACCATACATATATTGTTTTGTGTACGTCACAAAAGCCATATACTTCCAAGTACAACGGCTTTCCTAATTACGTGACAAGCATTCAATGTAATTAATACACGGATGAAATCTATAAATAGATTGTCCAAACACAGATTAGTGGTTTCTCAGTCCATGAGACGCATTATTTGAGCCTCCCAATTACGCCGTCAATTTTGATTGTAATTGCTATTTTATATTGTGCTTCAGTGTAATATAACAGCAGCTTGCTTTGATCTGTGTAGAACGTAGATGAATGCTTGTTGTGATTGAATGCACTTTCATTGCTGTTTGATCGTACTTGTTTACTCACTTTGATCAGAACACGGACGTCTACGACTTCTCAATTTCTGATCAAACGATGGCTGTCTTTGACGTCTGAGGAACTCGTGTTATCTCCAACGCAATGATCACATAGTTATTTGACTAGTTAGAAGTTAATAATAGGACTTTAGGTCTTTTTGCGAGAATTTTAATGTCGCTAGGCCTAATAGTCAAGTTAGTGAATAGATAGGGCTCCCCCCAATTTTTGAATTTCAAATAATAAGGGAGGTGGAGATTGGCCATTAAGATTTGAGGCCAAAGCCCTAAAATCCACTATATATAGTGGTGCTTTGTAAGTCATTTGACATGTTCATTCAATAAAAGCAGATTGAACCTCTTACAGATTGAAATCAGATGTCCTTGCTCTTCTTCTTCCTTCCTCATCTCTCATGCTTTATTTGGATTTTGCTATTTGTTGGATTTGCTAATGTTATACTTTTTGTGAGAGAGAAGAGAAAAAGACAAAAGTAAGCTTTACCATCATTTTAATAGTGTTAATGGATCATGGTGTTAATGGTTAGTGTTAGATGTGGATCATATGCATGTGCTTGATTATGAACTATGTTATCACTCTCATGGGAATGAATCTCCGCGTCAGTGAAGCAAACTTGATGCCAAAGCAATCAAGTGTATCTTTGTGGGCTATGATGAGAGGACAAAGGCGTATAGATGTTTTGATCCTGTAATGAATAAGATCCACATTAGTAAAGACATCATCTTTGATGAAATGCATAGGTTTGACAATGAAGACCATGCAGGTGGTGATGATATCATCAAAAGACTTCCCACATTCTTGGAAGAAGATGAAGAAGAGGTTCCACATGATGTTGCACAAGAGGATCAAGTTCAAGAAGAAGAGTATGAGAGAACTCCACCCATCCTTGAGCCTAGGAGAAGGTATTTGCCGATAGGTGCAACAAAGGAGGAAAAACATGTTGTAAGTAAGAGACGTTATTTGGGCACTCCTTGGGACACGCATGATGGGGCAAGTGAGATAGGAGAACACGATCGGAGAAGAGAGCAGAAATATTGTGGAACAGCTCTCCCGTTCTAATCGGCTGCTAGGTGCTAAAACAGTCTAATAGACAGCTTATGCTAAATGTAATCACAGCTTTAAGTGTTTAAATTGTCCAACATGATCTTAAAAATTAATTCATACTCTGAAACAAGAGTACAGTCCACCGAAGAGATTAGAGATGGTTTGTATGTGGTACTACTAAAATCAGATTCAACGTGAAGTATAGTTCTGAAATAATTGGCCTCACGTCGAAATCTTTATCAAGTGGTACTGGACTTTCTCCATGAACTCCAGGCACAGCTCATTGAAATCTCTAAAGTGTGGTAAAAATCACTTATTAACTCTTGACAACCACTTAGACGTTGTCCAAGATATGAATATTTTTTCCCGTGAACCACCTAGCATCACCGCATGGTAGTAGAGTCTAGCTATCGACAATTGATATGGAACTTTGTCAGACGCCATCAAAAGATTTGTATCAAAGCAAAGGGCTACCAAACAATCATCCCATCGTGCTTGAATGGATGCCAACAAAGCCAAATCTCTCGCAAATAAGACAGACTGCCTAACCGTCGGATCCGGTGAATTCATATACTCTCTTGAGTAAGATTGAGGGGAACAATGGAAAGCAACTAAAATTTTCCATTTGAATGGCTATAATCGGCCAATGTGGTGTATGGACGGTGATTTATCCATTGGAACACCAAGATCCTTCCGCTTGTTTCTGCGAGGCATGGGCACATAGTATGGATCGCTGACGCGGGCTTGTCACATAACTCCTAATAAAGTCTAGAGTTTTTTCAAAAATGCTTCGGTGCCATGGTAGTTGCTCATCCAATGTGGGTATCTTGTCAAGATCCTTGTTGGCTTCTATTTCTGACGTCTTGAATTTTATTACTCACATTAGGGACCTTTTGAGCTCAAAAAGAGCCTCTTTTCTTACGTTTAATTAGCTCTAATCACATTTGTGTATCCAATGGAAAGGCAACACATAGGACTCAATGGTCCATTGCCAATGACACATTTGACTTGGGCCCACATTGGTTCCAAAGCCACTAACCCTACTTTAACCCTATGGCACAAATTAAAACAACCTACTATCATCACTTACGACTATGGAGGCCCTACACAATAGTTACCAGGACGTAAAAAGCCCTCCTTCTTTTATTGAACCTATTGACAGTTGTTAGCGCATGGCGCGGGCCTACCAGCCTCCTAGTTTCACTCTCCCTATTATGTGCAAGCTATTCAGTGTGTGCTCTGTATGTCCAGCTATTCTTTCACATTGTAGCCCTCGTTTAGTATTGTCTTAGTACGCATAAGCCTCAATGGCCTCTACTGTAAGTAGAAAACCCAAAACCAAGATACTGTCAATAGCTTCTCATAATAAAAGTTGTAACAACACATGGATTTCGATCACATATTCGTGTTGGGACTGGGTCTTCATGCATCCAAATGCAAAAGGAAACCACAAAATTTCAAAACAGAAATGAGAGATCTTGGATTATCACTGGAAAAGAAGGATTGTTGATCTGAAAATTGATAAAGGAGAGCAAATGGTGATGGTACAACATGTTTACAATAAACGTGATATCATGTTGGATGAAGTTGTCGCTGATTTCAACATACCTACTCATTGTGAGTTGATGTCAAGTTTTAATCAATTTACTATAGTTTTCTTCTTGAATTTTTGACCCATTGTGATTTTGCAGATATTTTTCCATCCAACGTTCAAGAGTGGCAAAGTGTGAAATTGCTCACAGGAAAATATGTTGCTATGCATGCTACATTCGGAGAATTAATTTACAAGGGGATGGTCCCATCGGACCTAAAACAAAGGGTGAAATAATTTTTTGATCATATGTATGAAGTGCCAAAGAGGTCCACAGGACATAAAAAAACTAGTACCTATCCCTGTCCCTGAGTTAAATTTCCAAGATTGGCCTTCCATAGACAAATAACCCAAGAGTTGACAAATGTGAAAGTATGGCAGGAAATTCAATAATGCTTAAATTCACATTCGGATCAAAACGTGTGTATACTTCCATGTTCGTACCAGTCACAGTCTTTGTGAGTCTATTCAAAGATTGTACCTTCATCAGAAGCAAAGTAATGTGGACATGCAAATCATCTGACACTCAATTGCTTGATAACGTGTTTAATCTGTGTTGGGATACCAAGCAAGAACAACATATGGGAGATCTTTTGGAATGCAGGATTTTGAAAGACACTTTGAAAATTCGATATCACATTTCTAGACAAACATGTGCCTTTAGTTTTGTTTATCATAGATGGAAGTATTTGCACGGTACACGGAATCCTCTAGATGCAACAATAGATGAAAGAGACCAATTGGAAATTTCCATTTGCATGCATGAAGACGATTTACAAAACATACATGCGGATGCAAAATGGAAATTACAAGATCTAAGATTCTTAATTATGTTGACATTTGTTGATGTCCATGACAGCTTCAAGTTCAACCTAAATGGAAATGGAGTAAGTCGAATTCTAAAGTTCAAATGTATGTGATATTTATGATAAACCTTATGCCATGACTAATACAATTGTTTCACCTTGCAGATTAGCAAACAATCAGAGAAAAAGTATTTGTGTAGTTTGTGCATAAGCCCGACGATGTTGAAACTAGATTTTGAATGACCAAACACCAATGTGGTCACATGTCAAAATTTTCATTCACATGTAAAAATATAAAAGGGACATTTCAATTTCATTTCTCACTTTCACTCGAAGAGGAGTTCTTTTTTGCTTTAGTAGATGTTCAAGTTTTTCGTGCATCTGAGTGTAGTTTTGATGACCTCCTGCAATTTGAAGGGCTACAACCCCCGGATGTAGCTGAAGATAGCGGCTGTTGAGCCAAGGAATCCTCACGACAACCCACAACAACAAGATGAGCAAGAGCAGCAGCATCAACAAGAACAGCAGAAATAGCACACATAACAACAACAGCCCATCGACCAACAACAAACTGGAGGATCTGGTCAGAGGGTCCGCTTTGCTGCACAACAACCACCATGGTAGGAGAAGCGGCTAGACATGATGCAACCTCCTCCAAGGCGTCCCGCTCAACGTTGCAAAGGAGTTCCTAAATTCATGGAGGACATACACCACTATCAGAATAGCATGGAACTCCTCATGCCAAGAGCACCGTTCCTTAGAACGGTCAAGGAAATCATGGACGGGTGCAGCCTTCGGATGAGGGTCACTAATGGTGCTATAGCTGCATTGCAAGAAGCAACAGAGGCAACATTAGTGGGCATCTATGAGGATGCAAATTTGTGTGTTGCTCATGCCAAGTGTGTGACATTAATGCCACGTGACCTTAGGCTAGCGATGCAGATTAGGAGAATGTCTTACATATACATATTGTGGACATGTCCCCGTCAAAACATTAATGTCACATGATCTCAGGCTAGCGATGCGGATTAGGAGAATGCAAAGCCTTAGATATACATATTGTGGGCATGTCCCCGTCAAAACTATACCATGTAACAAAATTTTGGAATACAATCCCAATGGAGAAATTTTTGTTAAGAGTTATGGACTTGGCTCATTACATTTGCCGCGTCCATTCTTTTATTGTTATTATGCATAAGCAAGCCTAAGGGCCCTTTTTATTCATATACTGGCCTTGGGCCCTATTTGGTTATATTTTTAGGACTTGGTCACATTGATTTGGAGTGGGGGTCCTCCTATTGGGAGGGCGCACTATTTTCCCTCCAAATCCTTTTCCCTCCCTTTTTTGAATCCTCCATTTGATTCAAGGAGAGGGTATAAGTAGGGCATCATTGTATTCCTTTATTCAGTTTATGATGATTGCTCCTCTTTTAGTCTCCTTAAGCATTCTCTTCCTGCTTTCTAGCTTAAGTCCTGCTTTCTAGCATAGCTAGTGAATCTTAGCTTGTAACTTGGTATTAGAGCACTTTCCTGCAGATTGGTATCAGAGCCCAGTGCCCTACTACCTCATCATTTTTGACACTTTTCATCACCGATTTGCTATCCATTTTTTATATTGATTGGAGGCTGTCCATCACCCTACTACCGTCTCATTTACAGTGGTTCTCTTCATCGACTTGCTGTCCATTTCAGATATTGATTGGAGGCTGATCGGCGCCTTACTTCAGCACCCTTTCCAGCCTATTTTTCAACATATTGTGGATCTTGGTAGTTGCTGCCCAGCACCCTATTATCTCACCATTCTTGACGGATTTTTCCATCGACTTGCTGCTCATTTTGCTGATTATTTGTCGGCTGTCTAGCGCCCTCTTTCAGCACTTTTTTCAGCTTATTTGGTGCGAGTTGAGGATTCAGATTGGTGATTGGTTGGCGCATCTATTCTGTCATATCTTCAGCTTTTACCTCTCTTTGTTGGCACTACTGATTGGATGACGGATCAGCACCCACCCAGGTATTGCTTGCGCCCATTTGTATTTCCTTTTTGCACCTACTTGCTCTCTTTGTTCACATACTGCTCTTTTTCCAGCCCCCTATTTCCCTCTCATATTTGTTATTTTGCTGTCTCACACCCTCCTCCTTCCTTTTCCAATTTTGTTAGAACCCTTCTACTTATTGGCCTTGCACATTTGCTATCCATTATTCTACTTTCTCAGCCCCTTATTTTCTAATTATTATCCATCTTGATTGGCTATTTCTGTGCCATTTTTGGTTATCTTGGAAGTTAGACTAAGTTGGGGTGACGACAAACGTCCTCTCCCTCAGGTTTTGTCTCTTCCTTAGTCCCTATGAGGACTTATTCATCAGAAAACCCACCGCAGAGCTCTTTAGATGATCATTTTACACATATTAATGCCCGCAGGGATCATCTTGAGAGTCGTATTGATCGTGTTCTTTTTAGCCTTGAGACTATCCTACCACGAGGGGATACCATCCCCCCAGACATTCTTCATCATCTTGGTAAAGCACCTTTATTTTCTACTTTGAGTACGCCTGCTCCTGCTTCATCTTCAGGAGGTGCTTTTGGTAGTACGTTTGGTCTCCCTTCATATAGTGCTAGTCCTTATGGGTCTCCTTTTGGGTCTTCTATACCACCACCTGGATTTCCCTCCGCACCACCAAGATTTCCTTCTCCTACTTTTTCATGTAATCCTAAGTCCCATTTTGCTCGTGATTTTTGTGATCGCATCCAGCTTACTACTTATTCTGGTTCGTCTGACGGAAATATCTTGGAAAATTGGTTCTCTAAATTAGAGACCTATTTATATCCCATGACTGAAACCCAGAAAGTGCAGTTGGCCGCATTACATTTAGATGGTAGAGCTCAAACTTGGTGGCGTGTTTATCGCTTTGAGCCTACTCGTGAGGGGTTACATATATGGCCTACTTTTCATCATGAGCTTCGTATGGCTATGATTGATCCACAGTGGTTGGTTCGCCAACGTGATTTGTTTCATAGCCTTTGCCATACTAGTGATTTGACTGCTTATATTGATCAATTTATTGAGCTTTCCTACCTTTTTACTAATCTTCATCCTACAGAGCTTATTTCACATTTCTATTGAGTGCATGTATCTGTATAGAATTACAACAAGAGCACAAGTGTTTGGCGATTTGTGCTAGCTACTAGATAAAGTACTTGATATTGAAGATAGTAGATTGATATACCAAGTATTGACTCAAACTTAATATACATTGTACAACTAGCAGTAGATATTTGATATAGTTGTTGAGAATCGTACATGAGTTTTGGCATCATGCCTCAAATCTCCAATAACGACAGTTTGTCTTTTGTTAGTTTCTTGCATATAGTCTCGAGCAAAGGGTAGTCCTTAAAAGATTTAGACTCATAAGAAGAAGTGCTCCATTCTTAGTACCATGAAAAATGTCGCTCAACATATTTCAGTCTCATCATTTGCATTGACTAGTCAAAGGTAGGCATTTCCACTCTTCAAGATTTAAGCCTGTCCGTATTTTGAGACTTGTCTTTTGGCCATTTTTGTAAGTCGAAAAAAATGTCAATCGGCATTTTTTCCTACTTAGGCCTTAAGACGTTTTTTTTGTCAGTCAAAACCTCATTTTACATACTTGATATTTTCATTGACAATTGATACTACTTTTTGAATGTTAATGATACTCTCGAAATTGTATCAAAAATTCAGTAACATGCTAATGATACTATCCCAAATTTAGTGTTCTTCTGTAAACTATGCAAAATCCCATGTATTTTTGCAAATTGTGCCAAATTCATGTATTTCTACAAAGTATTTGAAAAATCGAGTATTTCTATAGATTTAACAAGTCCTCATTATAAGACGAATTAAGTGAAAATTCTAACACTCCTCTTTAATGAGGATTCCTATAACCTCCTTATTCTTAACTTGATCATTTCACAAAATCTATTATGACTCTCTGAACTTAGAGCCTCGATGAAAATGTCTTCAGCCATGAATTGCAAAAAATCGGACATACTTCTCTATTTAGAACTTTCTCTCTAACATAATGATATTTTATCTCAATATGTTTACTCTTGGAATGAAACATGGAAACTAGTTAAATGCAATAGCACTTTGATTGTCAAAAAACAATTGAGTTGGAATCCAATGTCAAAAACTAATTGTCTAAGTCAAATACCATCTTCTATTGCATGTGTTGTAGAGATATATTCTACTTTAGTGGAAGATAAAGCTACATGCGCACAAATCCTTATAACTATCCAGAAGCGGGGCGAGAACCGTTTCCTGCCACTAAGGTCAAGAATAGAATATTTTGGCCCAAGCTCACAGGCATCGATACCAGCAACTTAGCCGAAGACATGGTCACCAACTGCCGAGTATTCTACCAGAAGCACCATGGCAATTCTGATCACGACGTCAGATATTTTGCAGATAATTGCGGGCCTAGTGGCATTTCTGGCAGAACTCAAAGGTTTTTGGGATCGAGGGCTACCCCCAATCGCCCTTGATATCAATAAACCCTTGTGAAGGCAATGACCATATCAGCGTAGCAAGGCTCTATTATCGTGCTGCACTCACTCCCACCCTGCACGTTGATATGGTGGAGCTATGGAAAACCCATAACTTTCTACAGGGTATGCTCCATTATTACAAACCCATGTCCTTCCTGAACAAATTATGGTGGCAAATGATGGAGGCATCGGCACTACCATCTACCACTCCCGCCAGCAACAGTCTCGCCTCCAAGAAGCAAAAAAGATCCAAGACAAAAAGACTTCGATTGGTGTGGGACCACCAATCCAATAAAGAGGGGGATAATGTTAGCAATTGTGCTAACACAGAGAAAATAAAAAGAAAGAAATAAAACTCCATGGCATGTGTTTTTTAAGTCCACGTATGAGTATCTGTCAATAAACTTCAACCATGGCATGCGTTTTGTAAGCCCATGAGTAGAAGCTTAAATAATAATAAAATAGCTTAAAATTAGATTTAGAACTTAGACTTAAGAAACTTAAGATTAGAAATATTTTATTTTAAGTTTTCCTAAGTTAAGAAACTTAAGATTAGAAATATTTTATTTTAAGTTTTCCTAAGTTAAGAAACTTTGAAGTTCTAAATCCTAAGTTAGAAGTTCTAGAAAGGCTAGAAACATATTAGTCCCATAAGTTAGTAGATACTTATGGAAGACCCTCCTTGCCATAAAAGGAGAGGTATTTGCCTTGTAAACAACACTCTGAGATTATGCTAAATTGTTCTCTATTGAGATTATCATTCTATTTCTTGGTGTTCCCATTGGAAGGTGCATAGCTTGAGGGAAGGTGCTCGGGCCTCCTCTCGTCTCCTTTCATTGGATTATTGTGGCATGTTTCTATTGGTTTATTTAGTTAATCGCAATTTATCTTTCAAACCCTCTGGGTGTAAATTTAGGTCTTAGTTTAGCAATCTTGCTAGTTGGGTTTGCCTTAGCAAGGATTTTTATTGTTTTTTCTAATTAGCTTTATTTTTGTTTCGGGCACTAGTTGGGTAAGCCTTAGTGCTCTCATCTTTGTTGATTATTTCCGTATTTTCGTTGAAGCTTGTTGTAGAAACTTAGAAAGTCGACGAATCTCTACATCCCTATACTACACCCGTAAGTAGATCTAGCCACTGCATGAACTAGAAATACTTCCAACAAATGTCGATGTTGAGTAAGTCGAGTACGTCGATGTCGAATAAGTGATGGAATGGAGTGAGATGTTGAGTAAGTTGATGTCGAGTATATACAGTCGAAGTCGATGGAATGAAGTAAGTCGGGTACTTTGATGTTGAGTCGTCGATAGCGGGCACTCCGACGTTGATGGAGTAAGTTGAATATATACATGAGAGAAGTTGAAGTCGATGACTTCAATGACTTCGATGTCTATGGAGTCGGATACATACATGTATTGATTTTTTTCCTGCTTTTTATTTTATAGATCTGACTCGAACTTTACAACGACTTGAGAAATTACAATGACTCGAGGAATTACAATACTGACTCGGAAAATACGAGTTGACTCGATCCGGTATCAAGAAATTTTGATTTTGGGTATCGAAAAAATTATGAATTTTTTAAGTCGATTTGGTATCGAAAAATTCTGAAAAATTCAAGTCTTCTTTTTGTGGTTTTTTGTAATGCTCATTACTGAATGGATTTGAGGCTGAGCATTGAAATCCAACATGGAAGACTCTTATCAGAATCATGAGATACATTCGAACTACGAAGGACCAATGCATCTGCTATGGAGGATACAAAGTGGGAGATGTAGATACTCGTAAATCCACATATGGATTTACATTCTTCCTCAACAACGCTCCTATCTCTTGGCACAGTCATAAGTAAACCTCTATAGCTGTTTCATCTATAGAATCAAGGAATATCACTATCTCTCAAGCAACTAATGAAGCAGTGTGGTTGAGAAATCTATTATCAAACATTTGTCTGAAACAACATGCTTCGACAATTGTCTTATGTGATAATCAAAGTGCAATTGCTTCATTGGCCAACCCTAGATTTCATTCTAGGAGTAAGCACATTGAGATTAAATATCACTATGTCAAGAGCAAGATCCTGAACAAAGAAGTAACTTAGAATCCTATCGAACGCAATAATAACTATAGATATATCTACTAAGGTGATGAGCATATACGCACACAACAGATTTTGTACATCACTAAGTTTGAAAATCAAGACATTCGTGGATCCAAATTCTTTTTTTTTTTGGGGGGAGGGGGGGTTCAATGTTTGGTTATACGAATAGCCAATAAAAATTCATTTGCAACTCATAGGGTCTAGCTTCTTTCCGAGATCAATAGCACAAAGCATAAATACCCAAACATTCTTAAATGCTTCAGGCTTAGTTTTTACTCATAATAAGATTCAAATAGTGTTTTGGAGTCCACTACTTTTGTATTCAAAATAATCCTTGACATAGTCATTTAGGCCCTCTAGAGTCAAATTTATTGGTTACACCTCGGTATTCTATTCAAGGCTAGTTATGTAGCTAATAATCTTGTGAGGACCCATGCACTCATATTGCGACATGTGGAGCTACACATTCTATATATTGGTTGCATGCATATAGAGAGACTATCAGCTGGTTGTGGAGTGAGACTAGACTACATGGAGGTTGCATGTCATAATGCACAAGCAGAGTTTGTAGAAATACACAAGAATTGCAAATAGGTATCTACACGACAATCAAACTATTGAAGGAGTATCAAGTGTCGACTATCGACAAAAGCCTGAATATTTGATTCAAACAACTATCGAATCAAACATTCGAGGATCCTTGTCAAAATCAACTCCAACTCGAATCGACAATTGTCAAGTGTCTGGCATAATATTAATCTTAATAAAGCTAGTTACTTGCTTAAATTAGTTTTAGCACTATGCAACTAATTTGACAATTACAGCAACCATGATCACCATCTGTCCCGGTAGCAACAACCATGATTGCCGCCTGTCATAATGGTGACAACCATGATCATCACCAAGATACATGTCGGGACAACATAGCTCATTGTGTCTATACACTATGTGTTGGATTTTAATGCTCAAGTCCAAATCCATTCGTTAATGAACATCCTTAAATATGTACATACTTATACTACAAAACAACAAAAGAAACTTAAAAGATCGAAATCTAAAATTAGATTTTTCGATACTGGATGAACTCGAATCGAGCCGTAATTATTCGAGTCATATTTTTCCATACCAGATCAGATCAAGTTGTATCGATCCAGATCAAATTTCGATCCAGAGGCAAAATTCGATACATGCAATATTTCGATACACTACTTCACGCTTATGTACTCTATTTTATTAATAAAAGAGTGCATTTTTGTCTACACTACTGATTTTTTCTCTTGCGCATTATTATACATCTTGATTCTTGCTGCTACGCTAACACACTTTTGATCCACAATTATCCGTTGTAAGTTTTCGATGTTAGTATCTCGATCCAGATTTCGATTCTAGACCTCTAACTTGGAACCGAATTCTAATTCCTATTGAGATACCTAGTTCCAATCTTGTGTCAGAACTCATTTTTGCTACACCACCGATTTTTGACATGGTATCAGAGCGGATGGTTTAGTAATCTGCATTTTCACACAGGTTGTTACTCTTGTTTTTGCCGTAGCTAGCAGTATTTTGATATTGTTGTTTCTACTAGTGATCTCGCTCTCTTCACCAAAATGAATCTGTCTTCTAGTTCATCTCTGATTGACAAACTTGATGGAGAGAAATACCATCTCTGGAAGTTCAAGATGAAAGTCGTATTACTTGCCAAAGAACTACGAGACATCGTTGATGGCATAGAGATCAAGTCTAAGGTCGATGAAACCAACATCACCAAATGGAGATAGAGAGATGACAAGGCATTTGTCTTGATCACTTTGAATATTAAAGACTCTCAAATCAGCCACATTCGGGCTGCTTAGACCGCTAAGGATGCTTGGGACATCCTAGTGACCCTCTATGATATCAGGGATGTTACATCCAAGTTACATTTGAGGAAGAAATTTTTTACATTAAGAATGTTTGATGCAGACAGTATTTCGAACCATCTCAACACATTCAAAAATCTCATGGAGTAGATGACTTCAACTGGCTCAGTCAATGAAGATTTAAAGTACAGAGCAAGGAAGTTTCATTGGTTTACTGCAGGACACATTCTATGGCAGCAGACTACTTCGCCAAAGCACTATGGTAACCTGCTCTTCCTTTTTTTTTTTCTTGAAGTAATTTTTGTGCGATAGCATTTACCTCCATCTTGGCCATATTGTTTTCTTAAAAACCCATGATCAACGGTTCATAAAATGTAAGTAAACCACCAAGGATTGTAAAGATTAGGTGTGTCTTCTCTACGCTTGTCCCAATTGCCTCATTAGAGCCTTCGTCTTCTCAAATGCTCCATCATCAAATTCTTTTTAGTCATCATGATGGCCGTTAGCTTGCT
The DNA here is from genome assembly GCA_029204225.1 of Diphasiastrum complanatum. Lineage (NCBI taxonomy): Eukaryota > Viridiplantae > Streptophyta > Lycopodiopsida > Lycopodiales > Lycopodiaceae > Diphasiastrum > Diphasiastrum complanatum. Next base: position 35,989 of record MU834805.1, read on the forward strand.
TCTCAGCAATAAGATGGTTTGCACACTTTTGCCTTCGTATATTGTCTTCAATGTCTCCCAGATCTGTTTTGCAACTTTAGCATCTTGTGGCTGGGTTCCTGGCACTTCTCCCAGAGTGAGACATATGATCAACACCACCTTTGTTTCTCTTGCTTGGTATGCTCTACTTGCTTTTGCATCCAATATCACTTTCTCTTGATCCATTTTTGGTGCTCTCTTTGTCCTTTCCCCAATTGGCCATAGGCCTCGATCATCCAATACCATCTTCATGTGTCACCACCAAAATGTCCATTGCTCTCAAATTATGGTGCGCTTGATTCTCCATAGCCCGACTCTTGATTTCGCACTCTTGAATGTGTAATTCATTAGATTATGTTTTCTAGTACACATCAAGAAAATGAAATGGTCCCACGTTACCTACCTAAATGCAATGTTAACTTTTCAAAAATTTCATTGACTGACGTGGACACATAATATTGCTTTTTGTAATACAATGCCAACAAAGCCAGCTCGTCATTGCATCATTTAAGTAGTTGACAATGAGTTAGCATGGCCAAAATCAAAGGAGGGAATATACATACTTACAAGCATTGCGGTTATCCTCAAAAAACCTACATTTTATAGTAATTCTTAGTTTTTTTTAAGAGTTTGACTTATAAAAAGTTATATATGCTTTGTATGAAAAATCTCCTACATTTTATAGTGTTGGTTTTTTTTTTTTTTGCATACATGTTAAGCAACTAGTGGTCATTATATACAACATATACAACTTGGCAATGCCATTTACGAAGGTAAGCTCCTTAGATGTCACGTAAGTTCCTTAGATGTCGCTACACAGTGGTCGAGATTTAAGATTGCACTTTTCCGACGCCAGTTAACAACTCTACCCATACACCCCATTGGATGGGGTATGTTGGTTTTTGAGAAAACTTGGTTTTTAAACAAATTTGACTCCTATAGATTGCCATTAGTCTTCAGCACTCGTACAAAGAGATACCATACCTTATCAATTTTTGCTTGAAAAGGTGAAGTGGGGTCCAACCAGGCAGACACTGAATCGATGCTTCACGAATTATATTCATGGACAGATCTGGCGCCACGCCACCCTATTCTATATTCAATTCCTCTGCCCTTTTTGCCTTTTTTTTCCTTTCCCCTGTTCTCCACTCCACTGCAAATGCAAATCTGATATGCCGCAGTAATTCATACATTTCTCTCTCTCTCTTGAACATCATATATATTTTTCCTGAGATGTCTGCAAAAGCAGAAACCAGTGGCGATGAGGATGTGGATTCCCTGAGCGTAAGCTGCTGCATCAGTGAAGGAATCAGCGCTAAGCCTGGTGACTGCAGGGATATATTTGATTATAGTGCTCTTTGTAGCTTCTGTTCTCATGTATTTGGCATAAGGGAGGTGCTTTTTGTCCCCTGAAGTTACAGACAACGATAAGTTTGCTTAAAATGAGCTGAGAGCAGCGGTTGATGGCGTGAACTTCATCGAGCGTTAGCAAGCAGATCTGGTTGAGTGCTGACTAAATATGAGCAATCAAGGAGCATTATTATGCGCTAACGTTTATTGCGGCTAAGTGCAGAAAGTTGTAGAGCTCTTGGAATTTCTTGAGGTATGCTATGAGATAGAGCGCGAGAGCGCGCTCTTATCGATTTACTGTCTGTGTGTGTGTGTCTCTCTCTCTCTAGCGAAGAAGTAATGTATGAGCTAAAGCGATAATTTTAAATCCTCTTCTGAGCGACACTTGTACACGATACTACGATATCACTCCTACGCTTTCATAAGCATATTAAGAGGATACTTTCGGAAATATACACATCGTAGCTATACATTTAAAAGGGACTGATAAACGTGTTAAAAGGCAGTGCATATCCTTTAATCAACTAGAAATTCCGAGATATTACAACTAAGAGAAGCATCTATTATCCGCTCTTGGAGCTTTAAGTAATAATGTGATATAGACCCTTCAGTAACTGGTGTGTGAAGCTTTACTTAATAATTTGATATTTAGATTCTACATTGAGTAGTGTATTGGTGAAGACTTCTCTTCTTCAAGTGAGAAATTGGACCCCGAATCAGCTGCACAAATGCGGACATAATGAATGATACTTACTTGCAGGATAAGCTAGTATATATTGTTGCTAATGGTTGATTAAATTGGGAAGCTGAGTAAGTCTCATCCCTGACTGAAAAAAGGGACTTTAGCCCTTTGTCCTTGAACTTGAGTTGTTACCATGTGGCACACGAGGTGGCATGGCCCTTTTGCCTTATAAGGGGCAACTCAATCGGAAGCTGGAGATTCAATCTGAAATAAGATGTTACCCTTCCCTTGTAAGCCCCCTTCGTTGAGAGAGATGCATAGCAAGTGTTGTTGCCGCCACACTTGCCATGTTTTCAGTCTCAAACTGGGTGGTCTTAAAATCAATTGGCAGGCAAATCTCGTGGTAAAAGCACTTGTAAGGAAATCAACATCTTGGCAAGTGCTGGTAAGGGGTTACATCCTCGCTGTTTCAGTAAGGAGTTGCCTAGTAACTGCAGAGGCAGGAAAAGCAAAATTTGAAATTCCAATATCACAAGTGACCGGGGAGTAGATTTGCCAGGAAATGTTGGGAGTTTCAAAAAATCCATGGACTTGCCCCTATGTGGCATGCCCAAGGTGCCACTTGGGCATGCCACCTTGCATGCCATAGAGGGGTATATCAACTTTACTCAGAGAGGGGGCAGGCTCCTTTGGTCCACGTAAACAAATTAGAAGTAACAAATTGACATGTGTCCTTTACTGTCCTCCCTAGGCAGCAGGATTACTTTCCTTGTAGGACATTCCAAAGATCTTGGGCATTAAAACTTATTCTTCGTTTCAAAAGGCCCCAAACCATAATGTAATTTATTGGATTCAAGATCAGAATGTCCCCACACTTTTCACTTTCTGGATTTTTTTCATTACCACGATTGTGTCAATGGGATGTAGCTGCCCGGGGTACTGGGCTGAAATTCAAATTGTGAGACAGCATTGTGCAGTGCTGAAACGGTCACAGAGCCTCTTAGATATGAGGCCAACAACATTTGCTTCTTCAATAATATTATCTAATATGTCAGCAAGCTTTCAAGAACAAATGAATCACAGAAGAGATGAATTTGGTTTGCCCCTTGCAACTTCTGCTAACGCTGCTGTATCTGGAACTTTTTCTCACATACGTTGATTCTTACCCCTGCTTTTCACACCTACCTCAGACCTTGATTATCCCCACATGTAATAGCAATCTTCCTTTTTTTCAATTCTAAGGGAGATCTGTTACCACTTCTAATTTTCCACAAGTAATACTATTCTTCAATATATAGTAGATACCTACCTCATCACTATGCTTGTCACGGATGTAACTGACTCTTTGGTGATGATGGCTACATAACCCCCTAACATTATTTGCAATTTGAGAATAACTTTCAGCCAAAGAAAATTGAATTCAGATTGCTATTATGCACTGGAACCTGTTGAATTTCGCCTGTTCTGCCCAGAAGCGTTGGTTCTCTTACAAGGTTCCTGAGTGAAACCAGCTCAACAGGTTCCTGAGTGAACCTGTTGAATTTCGTCTGTTCTGCCCAGAAGTGTTGGTTCTTTAACAAGGTTCCTGATTGAAACCATACATGACTGTAGACTTTATGGCCTGCTGCATATTGCTCCTGCACCCAGCTTTTAAAGCTGCCAAGATTTTCTGATTTTTTGTACAACTACCTCATAGAAGATTTTTTTTTTATGTACGAGTGATCTCTGAAAAAATGATTGTTTTTTTACTGATTTCGAATTATGGCTGGCCAAAAGTTCAATCTATCTATACCTTTGTCGTCTACGGATGCCAGAACCTATACAATAAACTGTCAATCATCATTTATGCCTGTATGCACTGCAGAAACTGAGTAATGAGTGTACCAGCCCATAGAAGTTGACCTGTATAATTCTTCATGTCCCTACCCTAGGCTTTGACACAAAAAGAAAAGGTTCTCAGTCAAGTATAAGCATTTCTCCCCAAGACTTTACTTGCTAGACTACTTATTCACTGATAGGATTTCACAAGTGCAAGTGTACCCCACAGTATCTTGCTAGACTGCTATACTGAGATAGATTCTCAGTTGCAATGATAGACAGAACAAGAGACAAGTGGTTGTCTCCAGTTTGTAGTTCTAGAACAAGCAATAGTTACTTAGATTGGCTCACACATGTGAATTGGGATGATGACGTATGTAAGCCCCTCGAAGTGTAGTAGGACCTCCATGATGCTTCAACAACTATAGGAGGTATAGACACGTCTAGTAGCTCGAGAGAAAGACTAGTAACTCGATAGTTGTAGACATTTATTACCTTTTATGTTGGAGTTCTAATGTAGATAATAGTAATTCCTAAATGATAAATTGGGCCCCACGTGCAACATAAAAATCTACATATATACTAAAGAAATGATTACTCCTTCTAACATTGCTGTACTTTTGAATAGTGCGTTAATGCACTGAACCTATTTTGGAATCTCATATTGTGACTTCAAAAACTTGGAATGATCTACTTTATAACCATCATGGATGATTTTCCACGAAAGGTATGGGTTTATCTTTTGAAGCAAAAATATGAGGCAATCAAGTACTTCAAGATCTTCAAGGCCTTGGTTGAAACTCAAACTGGCATGAAGTTAATGGTACTCAAATCTGACAAGGGTGGCGAGTACATAGCAGGAGAGTTCAATGATTTGTGCAACTCAAGTGGAATCGAGCGTAAGTTCACCACTCCAGATGCTCCTCAACAAAATGGTGTTGTTGAAATAAAGAACAGGTCCATAGTTGAGTGTGCACGTAGCATCCTCAAGGCCAAGGCATTGCCAACTCTTTCTAGGCTGAAGCTATGCATACGATTGTATTCTTTTTAAACAGGAGCCCTACAGAAGCAGTGGAGGGAATCACGCTTGAAGAGGCGTAGAGTGGCATAAGGCAAAGGTGGGACTACTTCAAGTATCTGGATGTACCACCTATGCACACATGCCCATGGATGATAGGAAGAAGCTAGACCCAAAATCTGTCTGTCAAGTTTATATTCTTGGGATATAGTGAGGATTCAAGAAGCAAAAGCGTACGTATTATATAATCTCGAGACCAGAAAGAAGATTTTGAGTAGAGATATTACCTTTGATGAAGACCATGCACCTCAAGTGGAGGAGCACGAGAACAATGGTAAGAGTGAGTATCTTCTAGTTATTGATTCCAATGAGGAAATCTCGAAGGAGCCCAATCAAGTGGCCTTTCAGCGTTAAGAGCAAGAATAAGAGGAGCACATTGATTAGACGCAAGTGGAAAGACCAAAGAGGGCTAGAGAGACACATTGGGATACATGGTCACTGTCTGCACCCCTTCGAAGAATCTACCAAGGTGGTATTGGCAAATAGTTAAAGATGGAGGGATGATGGAAGAAGGTGAATGTAGTAGTGAAGGTGTGTCGGGATTCAACTAGAAGCGGAAACATTCACAATGAATTAAGTGATTAATGTTCCATGAACAATCACAAATTATGCATACTAGTGGAAGCAAAGTAGGATATCAATGGACTTGCATCAAATTTCTCTATTCTTGAATTGTTACAACCAAGAATTATTTATAAAATGTTTCACTAAAAAATTTGCAATTTACACATCAAATAAAGAATGATGCAACTCTTAACCGTCTAATCATAGATGCATGCAAGTTGTACAAATAGTAATCAACACATGCAAGGACAATATAGGTTCACATGCATGACTGCATGAATCACCCCTGAGCAGCATCATGTCAGAATAAATGGCAAGGACACCATCATCCAACACTAATCAAGTTGGTAGACAATTAAATGATGTTCCATCAAGCATGCAAAGCTATGAATACAAATGTAGGCCATCCAAGCAGAAGAAGACTCGTGCCCCACTTTCCAACACAATAGTCATGAACCAGAAAGATATCAAAGTCAAGTAGAAAGATATACATCATAAATACAATCAATTGTAATATCCCTAGTAAGGATCTTCGCAACTAGAACCCACTCTCCACCACAATACATTGGCGGAAGGAAGATCTCTTCCTAAAGCTCAAACTACATCTTACATCCAAAGTGAGCACACAATGGGAACAACCATCATCACCAACAATTTACATAACAAGATCGGCATGCACTTCTTAACAGATACAAGGATAGGAAGATGGAGGTTACACAAACAATTCGATTGCTTCATATAGTCGGCAATCAAGATGCATAGCACAGTCAGAAACTTCAATCCTTTGGAAGAGAGAATCTTCATATCAAGTCTTCGACAACACACAGACTCCTGCATATAACTTAAGAGCCTTGAGCCGCGGTACCACACTGGATCCGCTGTACCGGGATCCGCGGATCCTGGTACCGCTGGATCTATGATATATATATATATTTGGAAATACATTCAATATGGGTATCAGTAGAAAGAGAAACATAGAGGATTAAGAGTAAATGCGTTTCCGGTAATTTCAGCCTACTTTCAGGTTCAATTTCAGCATATTATAGGTCCAATTCCAATACATTTCAAGTTAAAGGATTAAAAGTAAATGTGCTTCCGGTAGTTTCAGCCTACTTTCAAGTTTAGACGCAGCAAGATATCCGAGGCTACCTCGGTGTGAGAAATTGCCAAAAATTGGCAAAGGTCGACCCCACAAGTGTGAATCCATGTGCACGTGTGATGTGAGGTCAAAGTAGTTTAGATCTCATTCATAGGGTTAATTAGGCTTGTTTGGTCATAATTCCTAAATTATAGGGCCAAATTCCTTGAACCTTGGAGGTGGATAACCAACCTAGCCACCAATTTGGCAAAACTCTAGGGTTAGGTTAGATTGACAAATTAGGGCAAAAATGCTCAATCATCTTCCTTATTACGTGCTGGATTTTCACCTAACTTGAGGTGGGAAAGAGCTTTTGTACATACTATTCACCATTCCATAGTAATTCCTTAGAATTTCTTAGAGCAATTTGGCAACCTTGGCTTCTTCACTATGAGACTTGTATTTTTTGTGATCCAAATGATAAGATAACTTGTTATCCAATAATTTATGGTTTCAGGCCATACTGGAGGTTGTACACACAGTACCACACGTGTGGGGGTCGGATCTTCATGTGGATCAATGCTTTTTTTATTGCTCTTGGTTGATGTGTGTAGAATTGCTAATCTAGATCAAGTTTTTGTCATCTAGTTTTGCATTCAAGCTATAATCAATCAATCAGTCCCTCTTGGGAGTCATTAATAGGCTCAAGTAAGGTCCAAAGTATTGTACTTCAACACTCAGTACCCTAGACACCATTTTATCCCACATGGACTCAAGCTAATAGTGGGAAAGCTCGGAGTCTCAACTCACCAGATTTGCATAAAGACGACTTGCTTTCAAAGCAAAATTTGTCAAATGTGTACATTGGGCGAGGTGGAGGATGAGGAACGCATCATATTCAAATGCCCTATATACTATGAGATCTCAAAGAGATACGATTGCCTATAATTCACCTGTGGACTCTTTGATTACATATGAGGATCCACATTGTGTGGCACTGATGATACGGGAGATGATGATCTTGCAATGAGATCTATGTGTGAGACATACACAAGGTCTGCGAATAGCCTAGCATCACGAGGTTTGGACTCAGCCTGGCGTACCAAGAAAGATGCTAATACCCTTGTCTTGCGCTTCACCTCGTTGGAATCTCGACGGGAGGTATTGCGCGTCAAAGTCACAAACTAAAAGGTACCAAGATTTTCCTAGACGAAGACCTCACTTTTGTACAAGTGATGGAAAGAAAAGAGGCTCTGCAAAAAGCGAGGGACACAGGGAAACATCTGATTTACCGAGACGGCAAAATCCGATTTTTTGAAGCTAAACGTTTAGCTAAAATGAAATAGATGAGTTTGACGATAAAGCTAGAATAGAATTGAGTTTGAGTTTGAGTTTGAGTTTAATATCCAATTGACCTTGTAAATGGTTGCGCTTTTGCACTATATATTCCTGAACTATTTCATAGTGGTTAGCTATAGCTTAGTTTTCTTATCTGGTTGACGACATTGTCCCATCTTGTTTCCATCATACTTGGATGTACTGTTTTTTGTCTTATATGCCT